>CALQYR020007450.1:381505-415502 GCA_943334845.2 Auanema sp. JU1783 | reverse complement strand
AGTTAAAAGGAGTTTGTTTGGAACCAGAAGAAAGGTTTTCTTTCTGATATTTGCTTGTGAACTGAGAATTTTTAAGGCGCTTTCTGGGACTATGCTTACAACAGGTGTGTTAAACTGCCTGTTTTTCGATGAGTTTAAAACGAAGTTTGAACACTTGGTTTGGTTTTCTTCTCCACAAGTGATGCAATGGTAAATCGGATTTTTTTGTTCAACTTTTTTTCCAATTTCAGGTTGGTGAAAAACAAGGACAGCTTGTACTTACATAATGGTTTTCTCAGTAAGTTGATGGCGGGCTGGCCTGTACAATTTTTAACTACTAACATCATCGAATGCACCAACTCGCACCTAAAAAATTTGGTAACTGCAAAACAACCTGGAGAGCGTTTAATGGACGACTTCTTACACTACCACAGAGGTTGGAAGAAGTACATGATCTGATCCTCCTGTTTCTTTAGGTGAAATCATGAAACGTGTCATGAGCGTAACTGGTAGATCAAACTAGTTTTGGTCGTTCAATAGCAAAACTCTGCTTGAGTTTCGTATAATGAACCCTACGGCTCAAAAAATGTTTTTAAGTTCATTTGGGTTAACAAAACCCACTGTTTGTAACTTTATGAATGATATTCCTTCGTGGGCTATTGGTTAGTTGAGAAAGTGGGAGGAGGGAGCGAGGGAGGTAGAACAGTTCTAACTTTCTGAGTTGCAGATAAACGTTTAGATCGAGAGAAGCTGTTGAAGACTGTTGAAAACCTGGTCCCATACAAAGGGAACAAAAATATATTCTTCGTGACGGGTAAAGATGAACAGGATCAGTTCAGTAACAAATTTTTTAAATAGTCCTTCATCAATTTTTCCGGATTGCTAAAGTTGAACTGAACAACAGCAGTTAAAATGTTCTGATCGTCGCTGTAAGTCAAAACACAAATACCTTATTGTGCGTTCATATGTGAGCTTGCATGCAGGTCCTGATAATAAGAACAAAATTTTTTTAGGATGGCTGCTCTCAAAGAAATGGATGCCTAGGAAAAAGAAAAAATTCTAAATGACTTGCATGATTTACATGCCAATATCACCTGCATGCAAATGATGACTATGGAGATGAGACCAGAACACGGCACAAAGTTTCAAAAACGTAAAGGGAAACAATACAGCAAAAACAATAAATCGAGAGCATTATCTGGACTGTAAGTATGAATTTCAAAACAAAAAATGTTACTTTACAGGGATATATCCACTGAACTTGATTCTGAAGAGGAAGCTAATTGAAAAAAAAAAAAAACTTTGGTTGTGTAACTGGTTGTGTAACTGTGAAATGCTATGAAAAGATTCTTTCCAAAATTTGAAAATAGAGAGTTACAACCTGGAAGGTTAAAACAAAAAAATTCGAATGTTACAAGTACACCAGTTTGGTGTATGGGTGGTGTATAGGTGAAAGTGTATGTGGTGTACATGTGTGAATAAAAGTCTGGTGCTCTACCGACTGAGCTAACCGGGCACAGCACATACTAAAACGTTTCGCAATTCAAACAACAAGAAACTGTCTCCCAACAACTTTTTTTGAAAATTAACGCGATGAAATGATTTTTTCAAACAAAAATGTGAAAAAGCACCCAGAAACTCACAATAAATGAACTGGAGAAAATTTTTTGAGAATATAACCCATGACAGATAGTATGCATAAATGTCATTGAGTTTGAATAAAAAATGATGACACGATCCTGTGAAAAAAAAATGATTTGGAACACAATGATACACGGATACTTTTCATAAGATTAGGATTACAGTGGTTCGACTTCAAACTACTGATTCAACTGTTTCGTATCTGTTTTCAGTCCTCAACATGGTTTTTCACAACACGAAAAATTTTTTTTTTTTTTTTGTTCAGATGAGATTTAGTCATTATCAATTGACCTACAATACTCAAGTTGAACAAGAATAACTTCAAAAATTGAAATCTGAGGTTTTTACTGGTTTTTATCGATTTTTGGAAATTCTGTTGTTCTCATAGTTGTGCAGTCTGTCAGTTGATGAAAACTTCTTTGCCATGTTAACACTCACATTGTTCTCAAAAAAAATTTCGTTTTCAGTTCTACTGTTTCAACTGCACACATGAATTCGAAAAAAAAATGAATAACTGCGAAACTGTAATCCACGAGAACACACACAAACAGAACAAAACCATGAAGCCGGCATTTCTACATTCACCTTTTTTTACAACCACATATATAACACTTACTACGTTCACCTGGTTTTTTTCTACGTTCACATGATATTTTCAAATAATTCTACGTTCACATCGATATTTAAATTTTCTTGGGAAAACTTGAAAAAAAAGTTTTAAAAAGTTTTAACCTTCAGGTAACTAAACTACTATTCAGTTAGACAATCCGATACCCATTACATTTCTTTTTTTTTGTATCCATATAACTCTGATTTTATAAAATCGAATTCATCAAAAGACTTCAAAGCATGTTTCAAGTTATTTTTATGATGAACATCGCAACGAATCAAAATGCTATCTTTCAGAAAAAAGCCCTTATCTCAAATAGTTAGTTATGAATGCAAGTGTAAAACTCACTGTGTTATATACTCGAAAAGTAGGTTCACCGTCGTGAACTGAGGCTCACAGCTTTGTTTTGGCCATACTTTTCGAATAAGGAGTTTAAAAAACTAGCAAATGCTTCGTGTTGCCTGGAATCTTTTAATGTATGGATCATGTATGCTAGTAAAATACTAGCAGACTTATCGGACTTGACGAATTTGAATTTTTCGGATAACAAATTATAAAGACAACGCCACCTGAATGTGTCGCTTACTCCTAGAACAACTGTTACAAGCTCCGCAGAACACAGGGAAAAGGTTGTATCCAGCATTATAGCCGAACCAAGGCAGGGCAGAGCTACGGAAGCATTAGTGGATTCGAGGTAAGAGTCTGAAACAACGTGTTACTATATAACGATGAATGTTTAAAGTCTTCACTAAAAAATTGATCGGCTTCTTTCTCGTTCATTTCGAACAATCTGTTAACGTTTTTCCTGTGATCGAACACATCTTCTTTGGGAGGTAATTCCACACAATAGCACTGAAATGCTTTCGGAAAAGCTACCATTATTCTGACAACTGTTCGTCCGTTCTCTGAAGGAATATTCAATAAAGTTAAAACATATAAATACTATTTGTTTCAATGAATGGAGGAGAGATAAGCTCTTTTGGATTTTTCTTTAGTACAAACCGATCAGTGATCGAATGAAAACTTAAAGTTCTTTTCTATCGATATTGACTCTCACGTGACTATCAACAGTTCTACTCATTGAGCACAGCTTCAAAACAAAAAATTCAGACATTTTAAAACTTCTTTGTCAAACCTCAGAAACAGTCGTCATCACTCCTTCTTCTGAAAAAAATTTTTTAGCTGACCTTGATGTCCTGAAGTTCAAATCCTCTTCCAACATTTTTGAACGTGATGGTAAAATACGTTGCTTTCTTGCCAGAGGAACGATGAAAGAATTCTGGAAAGCATAATCAACAGATTTCGACAAAACTTCCTTTTGAAGAGTATACGTACAGAATAGTAGATATTGGTTTCTTTGAGAATTCAACAAAAAAATCTGAAATTCCAACTGATCTAGTCAATTAATCATTCTTACTTCTCTTTTGAACTCATCAAACGCAGGATGACAATTTCTGATTACTTTCAGATTCATGTCACTAAAATGAAAAAAGAAAAACCCCTGGTCAGTTTCCTCGACTGGACGATAAGTTAAGTAAGATGTCTCTTTCTTACCGGAACGATCTAAAACATGAAGAAATATATGGATAAGTAGAGACTTTTACTACCTGTTTCATTCCATGGGCTGAAGCAATCACGAGCAATGTCCTGTACTTTTCTGTTATCAGTGATCTCAACAAAAATGAACAATTTCCCGGGCTTAACTCGAGTGAATTGTAGTTTATCGTGAATATTTTCCCTGGTACTACAAAAAAAACTTTCTGACTTGTGTGAGCAAACTACATTGTGTTCAGGAGACCCAATGTTTCTGTTAACTTCTTTTTTTTATTCTTCCATGTTGTATCTTGATCAGTAGCCTAAAATTTTTAACCCGATGTATCGATGAATGTTTACTCTTGAAACTCAAATCTTGTCAGTATTACTTGTTTTCAAGTTTTCCCGAAAAGTTTCAAATATCGATGTGAACGTAGAATTATTTGAAAATTATCATGTGAACGTAGAAAAAAACCAGGTGAACGTGGTGAGTGTTATATATGTGGTTATAAAACGAGGTGAACGTAGATATACCCATGAAGCCCGATGAGGGGCTCGAACCCGCGACAGCCAGATTAAGAGTCTGGTGCTCTACCGACTGAGCTAACCGGGCTGTGATATACAAATTATGCGTTTAAATTAAGAAACATGATTTAGCAACGATACATGGACGGTGTATCAGCATATGAATCTGAAGACTGGGGAAGATGTATACATGATCTAGAAGCTACATTGGAAAAAGTGATCGAAGAAGATAGTAGATGCAGGTACTAACACACGTACGTACATATGACGCTCTCCTTAACTTACAGATTGGTCTGTGAAGATAAAATCGATTGGTCATTAGTTGATGGGAATCCAGATTTGGACGTTCTTATCACAAGTACTAACATAATTGAGAGTCCTACCAATGAGAATGACTGTTTAGGTATTCGCGCCTCCATTATCAGATGCAAACATAACTGTCTTTACCGCCTAAGTGTGGTCAACGGTCATAATTTGGGAAATATCATAACTTCTATCTATGAGTATCTTCATTATTGCCAGTACAAATGTGAGTAATAGCAATTAAAAACATTACCGAGTGAATCAATTCACTCAAGTCATGACAATGATCTTCTGGTTACGTTACTATATCTTAAACCCTGTAAAGATTCATATCTTTCATGGAGGAAAGGAACAAGCTACTTCCTAGTTTCAATATGCTAATTTTCGAATCGTGAAAACAATGAAAGAAGCAGCTTTTATGCTAATTATGAATTTTGAAACTTCATTTTGCATGATGCAGACGGCGTGCACGGTTGATTCATCATGTTTTCGAGTATTGAAATACAGCCCCACAAAAAATAGTTAAAAATAATTTTAATATTCTTCAGCCATGTTGGGTTTGGATGCAACACGGTCAGTCGCTACATATCTGCTTTTCGATGGAAATCCTTTGATGCGAAGAAACAAGTATTTTTACGAGAAAGAATATAATAGGGCGGAGTTGTTCAAACCCGATTCGGTACTTTCAAACTTGTGACAAAGTAATTTTTCTATTTTGTTAGGTTGTACTGGAGTTCTACAAGAAAAGGGTCATAGAAGAACGTTACTTGAAGTTCATTGAAGAAAAATTCGTTTATGAAAATAATGAGGTAGAAACACTTTTGTTCAATGTTATGAATATATAAGTTTCAGTTTCCTCCAGAACGTGTTGATGACAAAAAAGCTTTGAATCTTGAAGTTGTTACTGACGATGAGTTTTCTTATGCATCTATTCTGAATCTTTTATCAGAAAATGAGTGCCGGCAGCTCAGATCAGTTTTCCAAAATGACTTGATTGATCCGCTTATAGAAGAAATAACTCGTAGAGTGAAACATTACTGGCCAACAGCCAAATATGAAAGTATATCATGCCAAAGACAGTCTCGTCATGTCGCCTGCGATAGAGCCCTCATCCTATCGACAGAACCATCTGACTGTTCCGAATGGCTCGGAGCTGTACACTCCGGATGTGTTATTGTTTTCTGCACTGAAGTGTGATAACGTTTTTTGACAGCCCGTTCAATCGATCGGGGCTTCTCAGTTTAAACGAGTGGTTTTTTCTGTTCGTTCTCTATCCGTCTTTTTCGATGTCTTATCTATTGACCAAATAATCGCCGAATCTGTTGATGGTCCGTGAAACATTTAATGTGGGGGTATAGCTCAGTGGTAGAGCATTCGACTGCAGATCGAGAGGTCCGTGGTTCAACTCCGCGTGCCCCCTAATTTTTCATAGATTTCCTTATTAGGATGTTGTGTTATCATGTTGTTATGATGAGATTATCAGATTTCATATAATTATTTATTGCTATTTAATAAAAATAACAGAATAGAAGGCACAATAGTGGCTGGTATGTTGTAGGAATTCATTTCATACAGTTACCCGTAGAGAAAAATATTAGAAGCTGTTCATGGTCGTTCTTGTAATCAGCTTATCATTTACCAGAATGGCAGTTGTACTAGACTCTCTCATCATCTGCGAAAAAATTTGGTTTGCAAAAGCTTTCAAAGAAAAATAATACCGTCTTCGACTCTTCCCGTCGTGATGGTAATCTTCCTTTATCTAAGCCTTTATTTTTTCTGAAAATTTTGATTACAGCTCTTCTGAACTTCTGGTTGAACACACAGTATATGAGCATATTAGAAGCACTGAAAGACGGTGCAGTTGAAGTAAAGAAAATAGAAAATTGGACTAATACCTGTTCACACAGACTAATAAATTTGATAAAGGAATGATTGGACGGAAGTTTTGCTTCAAATCAGGTAGAAACGACTCTACAGAATTACAAAGTGTAGGGGGAATATTGCATAAAATAAAGATTCCAGTCATTACGGTGGCCATTACAGTAACTCTGAGTATACTTTTATTTAAGGTAATACTTGAAAATAAGATCTTACTTCCGTTCACCTTCTTCGCGACGACAACGACTATTATTTGGTCGACACAAAGTCATATTGGCTTGAATTTGATAGGCAATTCGAACCTTCAATAGTAGTTGTAAGATGATGTTGGTACATGTAGTTGTAACATACCTTTCGTATCACAATAACGTTTAAAACAATAATAATTGTCCATGGAACAACAACAATTATTGCCGTATATAGGTATGTCATATATATTTTTTGATATAATTGGTTTTTTCTGAGATCTGTATCTACCAGCACACCAGCTTCATTCAATTGAATTTCCAGAAAAGCGGGGATTTTAAATATGACGCTGAAATTGCTATGAATTATTCATAAGTAAAAGACAAGATACCTAAAAAAGGTAACACCCAATAGGACGGCTAACGACGTGTTGGGAGTGCATAAAACTCTTTTACGAATAGGGTATGAGACTGCTATAAAACGATCTAATGTCACAGCGACACAAGTCCAAACAGAACCTAAACATGTCACTCGTCAAGTCTGCTTAACAAAAGATTTTCATGATCTTCAAAAAAAAAAGTTTTTTTGCAAATCATTATTTTTCTTTCTATTTCTATTCTTTTCATATTCATAGAACCAATGAACGATTTCGTACCTGTCTGAGCTATAACTGAGATGGGAAATGTTAATAAAGCAGATTTCCAGAAAAAATGGCAAACAAGGCTATTCATCTGAACGATATTGTATAAAAGAATTTAGATAAAATATAAAAATTACTTGATTCTCTTGTTGGCCACAAGAATGGATAGCTGGGTAAATGAGTAATGTACATGTTAACAATAAAACATCAAATATGGAAAGACCACATAACAAAACCTTTAACAAGACTCTTAAATATATCCTAAGAGCGTAAAACTTACTTCCAACGAAGTTTGACGCATGCGAGCGAAAATCACAGCCGATAATGCTGCTGCACATACTCCTGGGATACATACCTGTAACATGTTATTTTCAATATATTCATGAAAAACCCCAACGAATGGCTATGAACTATCTTAGAGACATGATTAAGAACAACGAAAATATATTTTATTCGAACTTTTGTGCATGACGTAAGGAAATAAAAATGAATTACTGATGAGATTTTTTATTAAGATTTTAGTGAGTTAGCCCCCGTATGAGAATATGGTAAGCTGCGACAACATACTTTCCTGTCATATCAATGAATAGGATGGTTAAATGAAATATTTAACTCTTTCATTTGAATTATATGAATAGGCTTACAGCTTCCTAGTTGTTTTATATTTTAAAATTGTTTCCTAAGTTTCAATATTATGACAGATGGATGATGAGTTCTTATTCATGTACGTTTCGTCATCAACGACATTGCTCGCATGTCAATATCGGAGCAAGATAAATGAATTTGATGTCCATAATTGGTATATTAATCTGCATATTAAACATAAAAAGAAGGTCTTTCTTCCCTCCCTCTATCTTTTTTTCTCTTTCTCATCATCATCATTAAGCTTTGCTCTCTGTCAACTTACTTGCAAGCCAAAAATGATTTTGGTGTCCAAGCTTTTTTTTTATAACAAAATAAGCCATATTCCATCTATTTCTAAGCTACAAAAGCTAATATCCAAAAATAGATGAAGCTGATTCGCATTAACAAGTGATTCTACCATCGCTCTAAGTTCATTTAAACTCGGAATGAAAGATTAAATAGAGAGGATATTCAATATATATTTCTTCCATTATATTATACTTCACCTTTACTATAATTTCAAAAAGAATTCTTTGAATAGAATGGAATTTCATAAATATAAAAAGAATGCAACCGCTCCATGCCACATAACGCTTGTTAAATGGCATTCAACGACTTTCGCGCCGATCCACGTGAGCTCACGTGGTAGTTCGCGCGGAATTTTTTTTTTTCAAAAATTGAAAAACAAACAACAAATAATGGATTTTATTTGTGAATGTTATATAAATATAATATACAAGTAGATATACATATATATATATATTATATATTCTAGATATACACAAGGCATTTTATTGGAAATAAGATATAATGAGGCGAAAATGCAATTTTTGTTATTTTTCCCTTCGTGTGGCAATTATTCTTTAGAATCTTCATGAAATAATAATCTTTAACGCATTCGAATGTTATATGAAACATTGGAAGAAGTTTATATCCCAAATAGTCTCCCAATTAATAATTAAACAGATATCGAAAGTTGTGCAAAAGATGTTCTGACGTAAAGGATTGTAAGTATCATATCGTGAAGGCTGTTTAACTTTCGTTCACCTTTTAACCTTCCCAGTCGCACGAAGCATATTCAATGAGCTTATCTATATTTATCATATATTAATAACAAAAAGAATCAGAAATTCTATTCAGGATTAAGCTTCTCTCTCTCTTTCTCACTCCTTCTCTCTTATAGTCTTATGAAAAGAAGAGAGCTTAGGAACGTTTAATTGTTGAATATCCTTTTCCCCCTCCTTCCATCATCCCCCCTCCCACCTTCTTCTCTTTTATCTTTCCAATCCTCTTCTACTTACTTCCAATTCAATAAATGAGTATAGAAATATTTTTTCAAACGATATACAACAGTTGTTATGTGATATCTTCCATTCATTTTCATCTATCGAACACTGACAGTTTAAAGCCGGAAAAGGTAATCATGACAGATGACAGATCCATATGTGCCAATCACAGAAATAAGGAAGAGTATTGAATGTAAAAACCTCAATGTTTTTATTTATCCCCTATTTTTCAAAATAAAAATTCTGTTTGTACATTTGGCTTTTTTTCAAAAAAAAAAAAGAAGAAAGAAAGAAATTTGCAGAATAGTTACAGACAAACAGGATTCCATAAATAGAAGTGATAATAGAGACTTCCATCCCCCGCAGGTAGACACAATTTTTTCGTATTTGATTGTGAGATTGGGATATTTCAATGAAACAGTGAAGTTAAAGCTCATGTGGTAAGATGATGAGAAGCTTACATGAAATTGGTCATATCCATGTTTTCATTTGAAAAATAGAAAAGTTTAATTTGTTCAATCGAACAGCTGCTTGTGATTGTAAGCATTAAAGATTAAAGAAAATAGCCTTTTTAGGGTTATAGTAGAGACGTCGGAACATTTCTTAGTCTTCTCATTCCCTTTCACGAAAAACATGTAGAAATGTTTATATAATGTTCTTGTATAGATCTGTGAAGGAAAAAATGCCATGCAAAGTACTTTCTAAGTCAAAATATATGCGAAAAGTTAATTAGCAAAGATATTTTCCTATAAATATTTTGTTTTAAGCCTTCAATTGACATAGGTCACGTTTATGAATTTTTCAGCGTTAAAAAAGAAAGTATTCTCGACCGAGGAAATAAAATAAAAAAAGAGGTTTCTTTTAGACGATTAGCCCCCCCCCCCCAACTTTTCCAAAAGATAAACACTATTTGGTAGTTTTTATTTCGAAAAATTCTATCGCAGAATGTAAACTATAAGTAGAATTGTGTGTTTCCTTAGATAAACGCTACTAGCATTAAAGAACTCTTGAAAATGAAGAAACCTTGAATATCTCTTTACTTCTTTGATTTCTTCCCTCTCTCTCGCTCTTTCTCTCTCTCTTCCAAAAAAGTGAGAGAAAGGTTTTATGCTTCCTGTATCATTGTCAGAGCAAACCTTACTATCTTCTTTTCTCTGTTTTTTTTTGTTTGTTTGCCAATGAAGAGCTTTCAAACGAGTTAACGAAAAGTATGATATGGGTTTAAACAACAACAACAACAGCTACTACTGCTCATTATCTCATTTCAAAGATAATTCATGGAATAGTCACATGTCACAAAACAGGTACTTTAAGCTGTTTATTGACTCATTTCGCTCATCTTCTATGAAAACTTGGTCAACTAAACTTATTAAAATAGAAAGGCTCATCGATTGTTGTGTCTAAGAAGCTGTATAAGTAGCTTAAAGCTATTCCAAGTGTCCTTTAACTACTTTACGATTATTCGAAAAACCATTTCAATCAGCCACATGCCTTATACAATTTGTCACCTTACTATATCTAATCCTCTTTCTTTGTTGTTTCAAAAATGGATAACATTAACGTTAAAACAACATATGCACTTATAAGCTGTGCTTGGCGGCGTCAATTGATACACTTGACGTACTACTACTACACAACCACTTTCATTTCTTGAACTGGATATGCGTAGAGAGCGGTCGTGTTTTATATTGTTATTTTCCAGATATAAGAAGCTTTCTTAACATTTTACTCAAACAATGTCATTGTTTGAAGAGAATTAAGTAAAAATTGAGCAAAAATCTCTTGGGACTTAAATGTTGCAAGAAGTTTTAAAAAAGGAGAACCTTTTTTTGTGTTCTCTAATGAAATGCATTCATTGTTCCTTTGTCATCTTTAGTCAAGTAATTACATAAGGGAAAGTTCAAAAATTCATTTTTTGTTTGACGAAAGCAGAGGAAGACGAAGAAGAAGAAGAAGAAGAGGAAGAAGAGAGAGAGAGAATGCTTTCTCTTTGAGATGTTTTCATAATGAAAAACAAGAAAAATATATTAATGACTTCAAATAGATTGAATAAATGAGTTATATGGATCATCAAAGATTATGTTTATTATAAAAACTTTTTCTTATTTTCTAAAGCTTCGATCATCGTAAGATCTTATGCGAATACGATGAGGCTCGTCTACCGCTAGACCTCTGTGCGCCACTCATTCGCCTCGCCTACATACCCAATGCGTTTAACTTTTAAATTAACTTTGTTAAAATGTTTAATAAATTTTCTAAACGAGTGTGATGAGTGTGGATGACATGTGACTCTTGTCTCAAAAAAATTGATTTAATTTTGATTCTGTTGAACGAACCAAAGAATCAAAACAAGGCATATGCTGGATGAAAAGGAAAGGTCAAGAAGCTTTTGGAGGAATTTTCATGAATGTTTTCATTCCAAATAAGGTGGATTAGATTTGAAAACAGAAGAATAAAAATACAATGAATAAGCCTTGAAAGGATTGAAAGAAAAGAGAAAACGAAGTAAACTGACCGCTGGTAACAGGTACTGATAGACGACATGTTCCACCAGGTAATAGTCCATTTATATAATATTTTCTATTTATTGAATAAAGAATTCTTCTTTAAGTAGGCTCGTAGTTAACGGTCGTCAAGATCGACTGAAAGTCGACGTTTGTTCTTCCTTTCAAATATTTTGCGTCTATCTAGAAGATTTGAAAGATCAGTCATCGTAACAAAAAAAAAAGAGAGAGAGAGAGAGAGAGAAAATATATATTTTAAAAAAAACTGTGATAAAATAAGTTCAAAACAAAATAATACAGAGGAAATGGCTTGAAAGGATGATTTGAAAGGGGGAGGCGGATAATATGCGAGAGGTATGATGGAATTTGCAGACCATCGAAGCATATTGTTAGACTTCAATCGACGTCAACTTAAATCTGTATCTAATTAGCATCGTAAGATGTATATGATGGACACTAATTAAGGAAATAACAACAACTTCGTTTCTTCTACTTTTTTGCTTCGAACTTTGCAAAAACATGGTGAAACAATGGAGAAGAGGACAAATGTGATGAAGCAAATGAGGAAATGATCGCTTCAATTAAATTTTCGCTTCTTGAGGCGCTCGATCTTTTTCGGAAAAAAAAGTTGTGGCACCCACATACCTCCCTGAGCCCGCTAAATCCTTTTGAGCATCTTTCTCTCCTCTTTCCGCCTAGTGTTTTCCTTCCTTCCTATAATAGACATTAACATGAGCAGCCATGTCTGTTCAAGTTATTTTCATCAGCATTTGTCTAAGAGCAGTACAGAGAAAAAATGACTATTTTTTCAACTTTCTCATATTGTTGGTTGATGAGAGTTGAAAGTTGAAGAAGATTCGGATGGTGGAAAGAAACGAACACTGATGATTAGCGAACTAATCGAAATGTGTGTATGTGTGTGAATGCTCTGATTAAAGTAGTCACAAAATCGGTTACACTAACGTTCCAAAAGCTGACTAAGCCGGGCCAGGCAGACCTATTGCTCTTTCTACATGAAAATGGTTGTAGAAGAGAGAGCAGTTGTTTTTCTTTTTTTTTATTTCCATTATTACAAACAAATGAATTAGATGAGCAAAAGGAAAATAAAGAAACAAGTTTATTTATACGTTGCATTGAGGAAATAATGAAAAATAAAGACGAAAAATGCGTGAAATTTGATGTTATTGGATGATTGAAGATAACGAAGAAACTCCAAAAACCATACAACTTTCCATCTCTCTCTTTCATTCTCTCTATCATCCTTTTTTGCTCCTCTCACAACAAGCCTTTATTGAGAATGGCTGACGTCATAAAGACTCGAAGAAAACGAATAATGAACGAAAAAAAAAAGAATCAACCACGAGGTAATCAAACTGAGCATAACTACTCATTGATTTCACTTTGTAAAGATTTCTGTTCATCTTTTGCCTGTGGAACTTCGAAGCTTGACCTGTCCCCCACAATCAGCTTGCATATCTTTCTCTCCCCGTCATCCACTTCTCCACCTCCTTCAATCGCACTCACTCACTACTCTCTCACTTTTTCAAAGTCCAAATCATAAAAGTATCAAATTTCAGAAATTAGAAGAGCATCTTAAAAGAAAAAAAATTTGGAAAGTTTGACAAATTTCCGAGAGAAGTTCATATGAATCAAATAAGTTGGAATTTGGTTGTTGACTTGCATGCTTGAATGAATATTTCTGGAGATTGAGTTGTTCCTAGATTACGTATGAAATTCATGATCTTACACCCAAAAGTATACAATCGTCTTAATGTGTTTTAAGTAACAGAACTTCTTGCATAAAGTTTGAACATAAAAATTTTTGTCAAAGTAATTGAAGGCTTTAAAAGGAGAAAACAGACTACTACGAGCTACTTTTAACTAACCTCATGACTGAGCATGACAAGCTCTAAATGACTAAAAAAATTTAAAAATTACGTAAAGTATCGAGAAGGATTATAGAACAAACTTTGAAACGAACTTGTCGAGTTTAGTTTTCGTGAAAATTTTCGAAAAAAATTAAAATTTCATGCATTCTGTTAGGTTGACAATCGGTTTATCAACAAAGACGAAACAAGAGGTCAAAAAGAGAAAGAAGACGAATAATGAAGGTGGAAAAGAAGAAATTTTTCTTTTTTCTCCACTTTTTTTAACTCGGTTCAACATATAGACGACGCTTTTTTTCTATTCTTCTCTTCGTCGAGACAAGATCTGGAAATCTTGGCTGAAAAGAGTGAACAAGTAGAATGGGAGGAGCAGCTCCAACAAAACCAAATACGGAGGTAAATAAGAGAAATGAGCTAAACATAATAAAAAAGAGAGAAAATAAAGATAAATGTTGGAGAAAGACTGGTAAATGAGAGTAGAAGGTAGAATAAGCACGAGAATGAGAGACCAAAGTAGTCAGAGGAACCACAATGGGCGTGGTCATATTCATCAACACCAACACTATGCTCATCTCTTACCTCTGAAGCTTTTTCTCTCTCTCTTCTAGTCTCTTATTTTTCTTTTTTCTTATGATTCTCTCTTTATTGCTTTCTCTTCTATATTCTCTCTCTCCGAACAACGATATCTTCAGCTGTGACATATTCTATCATAACTGTCTACTAATCTACATGCATCGTTATTCCATCATGACACTATCTCATGTTATCCCCTCAGGACATCCTTACAATTCATATCTTTGTTTAAAAAATTTCCAAAAAGCTACATAGTACTCAGATTAAAATGAATAAAGCAGTCACTCAAAGACAGGAAACCGATCTGTTTTACGAACTAATCCGGAAGCAAATTGACGGTAATGGAGAATATGGGTGTGTGACGTAGACGTTTTACCCAACTGGAAGAGAAATGCCCTTAAATGGCAGTTTGATATCTTATGTAAGCCACTTGCTTTTTGACTATTTTGGAAATTCGAGAGATCTAGCAAGATAATTGTTATTAAACGTTTATCTTCTCCACATGCCCTTTCGTCTGTTTTTTTTTCTCTTTTTTTGGAGTTAAGTAGGAAGAGAAGAACGATTTGGAGGAGAAGAAAAAAAATGACTGAAGTATTCTTATGAGCAGGAAGAAAAAGGACATAACTTGCTTGAAAGTTGAGTTACTTGTGAAAAAAAGAAGAAGAAGAAGGAACTGAGAGCAAGCCGAAGGCAATGAGTGCAGTTGGAGCAAAAAGAGAAAGAGAGACAAACCTTCTTTTTGGATTCATGAATTACAAAACATTCACGTGGTAATGCCTAGTTGAAACTTCAAAAAGAGATATATCATCATCAGCTTGTGTTAATTTAAAATTTCATTCAATTTATCCATTTATCCTCTCATAATAGTTCATTTCTTTCATTTACTCAAATCGTTTGTGAACAAAACCAGATCGCAAAGATAAAAAAAAAAAATTTTTTTTTCAGAATTCTTTCTGTAAAAGCCATTTTGAAAACATAAGAATTGATGTTATATACTAGCTAGCTGTTTATGCAAATTATCAAAAAATAAGTTCAAAAGAGGGAAATTCAGAATGTTTCGAAGAAAGTTTAAATCCCAATAGATCTCTGATACTATCTATAAATGTAAAAACAAGTTTTATTTCAGTTAAAAAAAAAAGAAAAAAAGTAAAATAAACACACAATGATTCACAGGTCTGTTGAGCAGAGAATAGAGCGAACGAAGGAAAGATCTCGCATGCAAATGAAGGCAGAGATCACCATATATGTATATATAGTTATAAAAGTTAGTTTCATAGCTTAATCATTCCGAATAAGTACTTTTCCTCCCGTTCAAAATATCAAAAATACAATTTGTAACTGATTACATCGACTCATTTTAATTAAAAATTTTTCCATCACAAAACATATTTATACAGCAATCGACCTTTTTTCAGCCTTTGGAGGCTTATAACCCAATTCAGATGAAACTGGGCTCAATTCAGATATCGTTACTTCTTCCAAAACACGATCGATTTGTTCAACAGCTGATAGGCCTAGACCTGTCCAGGCTGCATCATCCAATATCTGAAAATAAGAAGTAAAGTGAAGATAGAAAACAAATTTTATCATCAAATATGCATTGAGAAAAACTTCTTAGTCAATCAAACTTTCTTTTTTATTTCTCGCCCCGCAATGAGCTCATTCTAATTGTAAAATTAACTTTCTCTGCGTTGATGAGTGGTGCAGACCTGCTGGGCAGTAGAAGCCGTCAAGGTCATGCAGAGGGCAAAAACAAAAAAAAAACTAAAAAAGCTTCAACTACCTTTTTGTGCAAAATATCAGAAAGTCTAATGGATAAACATCTCTGTACGCTCTAATAAAAGCGAACTATCAATGTTTATAAGTTCAAACCAAAGAAACAACGCCAAGCTGACCTTTATTTGATCTTGCAAGAGATCAGTGTCTGTTTGAGCTGCGCAATCTTTTAAGCATTCAGCTTCATCTTCTACATATCGCATTCGATGTCTTTCAATCATCACTTCTGGTCCGCTAATACTGCAATATTCTATTAAAATAAAGAAAAGCTTCCCTAATATCCAAATTTAGAATTATATAAACATACACAGAATCCGGATACATTTCTCCAGCTGATGAGTATCCGGAGCTTAAAGCTTGCGGTGATAGGCTAGCATGATGTCGATCGCCAGATGGGACGGATGAGTAACCGGATACGGGGCTTTCCTGAGATGATTTTTTACTTGATGTCTTCAAGTCACCAATAACATCTCGAGAAGATGACGATGTTGCTGCTTGACCCTTCTTCTGCTTCTTACCTGCAAAGAAAAAGTTAAAAGTGATGCATTTTAAAAACGTGGTGTTGTTATTCAGTTGTTTACTGGTATGAGAATTGTTCGCCCTCCGTTTTTGGTGTGGGAAAGAAACCACAAAACATCTTACAAACTTCAAACTGAAAGGTCTACCAAATCTTACTTCGAGATCGCTAAGGATCGGTAGAGTCGAAAACGAACAAAACAAGACAGTTTCTTCTAAAAAATTCTCAGAAACAAGAGTTTTTTTCCCTTAACTCTCTGTGTTGAAGCTCTCATTAGCATAATTTCATTCATTCTTTCAATTTTTTGAAACAACAGCTTGTTATATATTCATGCTTGAGGAATACAATTAAAGTATCAAGCGATTAGGTAATGAATGTGTAAATAAGTCCAAACCTTCCATCCGAAGTAAGTTACTCACTCCTCTCTCCCACTCTGTTTCTCTTTCTGTGGTATTTTGGGCTTTGGTCTAAGTTATTTTTCTTACAAATGATGTTCCTCTCCACGTGCTGATGTCAAAGATCACCCTGAGCACTCATTTGCATACTCCTTTTCACATGTTCACGTAACCTTCACGTGAAATTCGTACAAAGGATCATTGTCATATGCTTCATGACAGATGAGCTTGGCGGTTGTTTTTTTTTCTCTTTTTTCTCTAAATTAACTTATTTCAATATTTTCTCTCATTTTACATTTCCCGTCATGCAGTCCCCCCCCCCTCACTTGCTCCCCCCTACCAATTAGATCTGAAGGAATGGCTTAATAAACTAAATCGCCGTCAGAGCGTTACTAAACCTTCCACAGTGAACACAATATATTAATTGCTTCTGAATATATTAACCATAGTTCTTAAAATATCTAGACTTTATGTTAATATGCTGCTCTAGAAGCTTAATAATCAACGAATTAAGCAATGATGATGAGTAGTTCGATCAAACAACTTGTTACACTTCACGCATCGAACAGTTCTCTTTCTCTTTGAATGCTACATAGTTTAAAAAAGAGTTACCGTTTGCGTTATTATGCTGAGAAAGCATTTGAGTGAGCTCACGATGGCCTCGTAGAGAAGCAATTCCCAAAGCTGAGTGACCTGCCGCATTTACCAAGTTTGCGTCAGCTCCATTGTTCAACTGAAAATATAATTTACAAGATTAATTCAGAATTTAATTAAATATTTAACACTATGGGCTTAGGAAAGATGTTTCCTACTCATTTTAACTGCTCTCGCATGGCATTGCATAATCATCCAGCCAATTGATAGGATTATGGCATTTTCGAAGTTTTTTTCTGTCTAGCACTCATAGTGACGTTCAATCATGAGGTTAAAGAAGGAGTTTTCAAAAACGAGTGACTTCCTCATTAATAAATGAAATTACCATAATTTGCACAGCGTCGGTGTGATTGTTAATTGCAGCAAGATGCAGAGGAGAATTGCCGCGCCCATCACGAAGAGCTAAGACTTGGCGACGTTTACGAGTATTGAAAGCTGCCAAAAGCAATTGCAAAACCGGTACTGATCCGCAAACTATAATTATGTGATTTTCAGAGTCTAAGTTTTCAGTTTCTTACATGCAGCACAATGTAGAACATTAGCTTTATCATTCGTTGTCCATAGTATAGCTTCTGTACCCATACGATTCAAGATCCACTTTGCTACATGTTCATGGCCAGACAAACAAGCAATATGCAAAAGAGATTGCCCTGAAGATTAATTTTGCACATAACGAAATCAGGATAATTTGACTACGTCACTTTACCAAACGCAAAAACCTTTTATTTTTTAGAATTTTTTTGTAAATGAGCGGTTGCATTTTATATGAAAACAGAACTAACCCCGATTACTGACTGAGCCCATTTCACTTCGGGCACCTTCAACTAAAAAGCGGACACTACTCAAGCATCCTGCTTGTACAGCATAAACACACGGCGTACATCCTTAATATGCGCGGATGTAACGGAAATTAATTATAAACTAACCAAACTCATCACGAGTATTCACCAAATTACTATCAAGCTTTACGACGATTTTCATGAATTCAATGTTTCCTTTAACAATACGCTTGATAATGAAACTGATTACTGTTGACCAAACCTTGCGCAGCAGCAACGTGAAGAGGAAGCATATTAGAATAGTTAGGTAGTGCAGCTAACTGTCTCCCAAACTTCTTTAACAGCCACATACTCATGGCGTTATCACCTCGAGCAACAGCAGCCATCAGCACTGATGTTCCATTGCAATCTCTTTAAGAGAATTATCATACCAAAAAACATATTCTGAACAGAACGAACCTATGCAAAGCTGATTGCAGAGCTAATCTCATCGGTCCAGCCAATAAGATTTCCAACATCTTCATATCTCCATTTGCTGCCGCAATTAGGCATGGTATTTCGACGTTCTGCGAAGGAATTTCTTTCAACGCAGGTACTTTACTGATCAAATACCTGAAATAAGGTGAATTGAGAAGACTTTCAAGCAGTTATGTTTTCATTTGATTCGTAATTATTCAACAAGCAAACAAGATCTTTCGTTTCGTTTGCCCAATTTTTCAAGTATGCCCTAGATCACTCCAGACGTTAACAATAAGACATCAAAATTCAAATGAAATTTCATGCCTAAAGAAACTAAATAAACTAATTTGAGTTTTTGAATTTCTCTCTCATCGATGATATTCTGCCCATTCAAAAATATATATGGCTAATATGACGAACACTCAGAATGTTCTCATCCCGCACATGAGTGTCAACAGATTTAGGTAGAAAGAGTTGTTGGCGATGAGCCATTAAGTCTTTTTCGCTGCTTTTCGTCATCGCCGTAATTCACACAACAAAGAATGTTTTGAAATCTTACTGAAATCGGAGACGATCATCAGACTCGCCAGAAATGACACCTCATTTCATTAAACTGGCCCGTTCTAATCTTTTTTTTTCTCATTGGCTTATAGTGAAGAAACTTAAGGTTCAAAACTTGTTTTCATATTTTATTTCAAAGAATCCCTTAAATTCAATAAAACCACATTTTCGAAGAGTAAAGGCATTTTTGGCAATAAGCTTAATGGATTTGTGCTGCTTGGTTGATGAATACCCAAAGGACCCTGACCTAGCATCTTTCTTAACTATCCCTTGTGACAGCTTCTTGTCAAAAAAATCAAGATAGAAAGCTCGATTGGGAATCAATTACTTCGCAAAAGAAACTTGGCTGAACTTGAAACTTTCTTCTGCTCAAATTCAAATTCATCAATTCAATTATTTCCGAAATCGGAAAGGAAATAATGATCACATAATCCAGTTTTGGCTAATTGAAACTCATTGCTCGTCACGCAAAAAAACTGAGTGTATTCTGTCTGAGTATTCATCGCGAATTCTCTCGAAAGATATTCTATATCCCTCTTCTGACACCTGTCAGCTCCGGCGCACCTTCTATTCCAAATATAGGCATAGGTGTGTCGTTATTGCTCATCGCGCTTTGTACGACTATTACTTCAAACACAGTACTTTCAATTCAGAGCGAATTGAATCTGGCAAACAAACTTTTCAAAAATGAAGTTCCTATTTGGAATGACGGTGCGCTTACTTCGCTTCTTCGCGTGAACATCATTCTTCTCCCAAACGCTCGTTAAAATTCAAAATCTTCGAACAACATTGTGACGTGTTTGCTTATAAGAGTATGGGAACAGCATCTTTTTTTTGCGGAGCATAAGCACATTCTATCACAACGAAACTACTTGGAGGAGAGCAGAAAAGAATCCGAAAAAAGTGAAGAAACACAGTGTAAGCACACTTCCGTCAACTCGCAAAACTAGCTGTTATCTTTCCGTTGCGCACTCTCTTGTACAATACTCTATGTTCTTACCGGATATAAGAAAGGACGTGGAATAACACTTATTATCAGTGTCATGTTGAATCCAACAAACACTTTCAGTTCTATTTGGCAAATGATTCTGTCTATTTAATCAAAATAAATATCGAAAATTTATTTTTTTTACTCTGATCTGGATTGAGTATAATCTTACTAATAGGATAGATAAGGATTATCTGCCAGTAACCAAAGAGTTCGACCTTGATACACAATGTCAACAATAAATTTAATGCTTTCATTTTTTTTATTCTGCTCTATGGAATTTGGAAATAGATCAATCGATAGACGGCGAATTCTTTGAGTTTGAACTTCACGTCAATTTCACGTAAAGTTGGCACAAGCATTTCTCTCATTGCAAACAAAGTGAACGGTTGTGTCAGCATTTCATTCATAGCATTATATAAAACTATAATGTGACATCCTTGAAGATAATGATTTTACCGAGCATTAATTGGGATGATACACAAAGAGAACATACAAAAGCACTGATGTGCTAGTCACTCTCAATCCGTACAAACATGCTTTTTCGTCAAACAATCAGGAAAAGCTGCAGCCTGTTCTCAATAATTTTGTTTGTCTTATTTTGAAATATAGAAGGAAACTAAGCCGATTAAATTATTAGCTAAATGCTTTAGTTTAACTACTGACCAAAGGCCATAATAGCAACCTTAGAGCTTACGGATTATCAGACGGCAATCAAAACAGGTTTTTGAGTCAAAAGAGAGAAGTGTATCTAATAAAGCGGTTTTTTAGACAAAAATTCTGTTCATTCGCACAAATCACAAGTGAAAAAATATATGATAACGATGAAGAAAATATTTTTAACAAAACTTACTGTGCTATGTCGTGAGCTCGTGATCGTACTGCGTGATGCAGACATGTTTCACCATTCACATCTTTACGAAGAAGCTCATTGTTGGTGAATAGTTTAATACAGGCCAAATGTTTCAATCGAGCAGCTTCATAAGGTTCCTTACATTGATGACTCGCTTCACTCACGCTACCAGGAGGTAGGTTAAGTTGAAGATACTCTTCACCTCTGAAATCATGATTATGCGGAAGCTATGAGAATGATGAAAAAAAGTACACAGAATTTCTTATGAATCTTGCACATGAAAGTTTTTGAAAAAGCCTACCTGTCAGTTGTGTGCATGGCAGCGCAATCTGAAAGACCCGACAGACCAACCTTCCCTCTTCGCCGTCTGTTCTCGTGGTATATGTAAACATCAGAAGCACGAAGGGAGGCGGGATCAGTGAGGCCGTTTAACCAGAAATTTTTGTAGATTCCGTGTGAGAATATACCTTAAAGAATCACATCCGTATTCTAGAACAGTCTTGCGACGTCCATAAGAGCTTGAAACCTTATTCGATTCATGAAGTCATGGTCTGTTGCATATTCAATGGCACTTCCTTTGTTATTGTTCAAACATAGAAATATGGTAATCTATATCGAAATTTTTTTTGAAGTATCACAATTAACAATATTTTCAAAAACAAACAACAATAACAAAGAGCAATTAACAACAAAATTAACTTTTCTCGGGCTTTTTCCATTCCTTTTGTTTTTTCACCCAAGCCTTCCTGTCACTGCGGAAGAGATTCATATCGCATCTCAGCATAGCGAACTTCCAATTCTTCGATTCATTCTGAAAACAATCGAATCAAACATATACATTGAAATATCTCACTCTCAAAGGAACGAAAGACTTCATCAGATTCTGCTTCTGAGCCACTTTGAACAAAGGCGAGTCCCACATACATTCGAAAACGTGACTACCTACAGGACTCTTGATAAGGTCTGGGCTGCTTTTCTATAGAAAACAGTTTTAAACAACTTCATGATGTTGGCAAACCTCTAAGCTTTGAAGAACTTTTGTTTTGATGTCCTCGGCAACAGTAGGACTGTTGATGATCACTTGGACAATATGAGAAGCAATTTTGTCGAATGCCTAGAAACTTATCAACATGAAATAAAGCAACGAGCATATCAGAATAACTAAAACAGAACAGTCTGTTTCAGATGCTATTTGTGAGAAACTTATGTTAATAATTTTGAATACTGACCATTCCAACAAGGGTTTTATCTGAGATAGCAGAGATACATGCACTAATCGTTTTTACTTTCGTGAATTTGAACAGCTCTTGCAAGATCATTGAACCCTGAAAAAAGATTCGAGAATCAGAGAGAACTTCGTTGAACTAATCATACATGATATTGACACTTTGAAAGGTCCATGCTAGAGCCGTTTTGAGGATTCAGTGTTAGAACGTTGAACAAGAAATGTTCTTTAGTTGAAGCCTAAAACAAAGAACCGTACACATATAACAAATGAAACGATATACAGTTTCCGCATTGAAATGCTTTCTCAACTCTTTGAGAGCAAGCTCTTCTAAACTTGCATGAGAACTACAGCATTTCAACAAGTTTATCACAACTCCGGGTTTTTTCTCAGCGAGCAATGTAGATATCAGTGGTATAACAACATTGCATATTGCAACAGCCTATAATCACAAGTTATGAAGCAATTATTTCGTGAACTTAACTGTCTCTTCAGATTTTTCTGCTGCTAGAAGCCTCTGAATCGGGAAGTTAGCAGTTGGATGATATACAAGCGACTTGAACTGGAAAGAAAAATATGAAACAATAGAAGAGCACATGACATACATGATTGGATGCTATCTTCTCCCAGAACAATTTTATACCGCGATCTGTACAAAATGTGAAAATGGAATCCCACACGCGAGAACTCTCTTTTCCTTGTAATTTATTGATAATATCGCTTTCTGAATAGAATAACTGACATAACAAAAGATTATTTTCAAACAAGGAACCTTCTAAGTTTGCCAAAGCATTTTCAACGAAAGCATCGGCTCTATTGCCATGGACAGCAGCATCCGCTTCGAAGAAAGACTGTAAGAGAACAGAGCAGAACAGATTGTCCCAATGAGCTTAAATGAATAGTTATTCAAGTTTCTATTTCACACAACATACGTCCAGTAGTTTTAGCGTCGAACAATCGATCAGCTAGTTGTGCGAAAATCCTTTGAAGAGCTGTTCTGACAGTAGCATTGTAGAACTTAGGCTTGACGCGTTTGACAACACCAAACTTGGGCTTAAACATTTTCAGTAATATAGAAATTAATCCATTAGAGTGTACCTGATTCTCAATTGGACCTAATCCACAGGTGACTCTTCCTATGCTCCTAAGCAGGTAGGTTGATGGTTGGGTAGTGATGGCATCTTGCCAATTATCAAACAACAGATCAACGAATTTAGTCAAAGTCTGAATTGAGCTGACTTTAGACGTAATGATTCTCAAACAAGTACATCAATGGACGATAGAGTGATTGGGGCACTTGAGTAAAGCAACTTTTCTATTGTTCGGGCACTACAGCCTCCAAACATCAGATCCACAATTACTTTATGTTTTTGGTTTGCAATAACTTGCAAGAACAATGTTGCTGCGATTGGTTTAGAACCTAAAGAAGCATATGCTATAAGATACTAAGAAACAACTACCGAAAACGCTTTCAACCACCGTCGACGAATCTTTGTAAGTCAAGAGTGCTACTTCACTACCAGCACATTCCTTGGCACACTTATCAAAAAATTCAACGCCTAAAGTTCTGATAAATTTAATTCTTGAATTCGTTTATTCACCTAAATCTTTTTCTGTTTCTAAAACTACTAGGATTCCCTTCAAGTAAGAAGTGATTTCAGTGGGAAAAGAAGTCTCATCTTTTTGAGAATCATTAGCCCCTCCAAAATTATCCTCATACGACTCGTGGTAGTTATTATTGTAACCCTCTTCTTGCTCATTTCTATCAGCGACATACCCGTAGTTCTGAAGAAGGGTATGCTCGTGGACAATCCATTATTGTCTCACCTTTTCAAATCTCTCAGCCTCATAATTTTGTTTATTAGCATATCCACCCTGTTTTTTAGGAGGGAAAGATTTCTTTTTCTCAGGAACAACGGGAGCTTCAACTTGTTCGACATTCTGCCGTTTACGAGTCATTCTAATAAATAAAGTAAAAGATCGGCAGTGATAGTAACAGATAACCTTTCGGTGAATAATATATATTACATACAGAATGAGCCAAGGCATGTACCAAAACATTTGAAAAAACTATTAGCAAACGCAGAATATTTACGTCAGCGAATAAAAAATGTTGCAAATTTAAAAAAAAATGAGAATGTGCAACTTATTGTACAAAACGACAATGTAATAAAAAGGAAATTATGTAACTACATGAATAGAAATTAAATATTAGCCGTCAGTAATTTACTGGACGGAGCATTAAGTACATACCTTACAGAATCGATATCTAGCGAAGCGGATCTTAAATTACAAAGTAGCGGGTCTGATCTTAACTCTTACGCTATCAAATTTGCCTTCCAGCAATAAA
This sequence comes from Auanema sp. JU1783, assembly GCA_943334845.2. NCBI lineage: Eukaryota > Metazoa > Nematoda > Chromadorea > Rhabditida > Rhabditidae > Auanema > Auanema sp. JU1783. The sequence goes on along the minus strand of CALQYR020007450.1, from coordinate 390,777 downwards.
ACATATCTAGAAGATTAGGCTCAGACCCGTTTTTATTAAAGTAAATGATAAAGAGACTACCGACTATTACTGACTATTTCAAATGGTCCGGGATCGCATAATAACCTTTTTTCAAAGAGGAAATGGACCACGTATCTATAGCATAAGGTAAAATGAAGAAAAGAGGGATTCACAGAAGAAGATGCCGACTGATATGAAAAATGGAAAATGAACAGTTGCAAAGACAACGGAGGTGAAAACAAAAGGCAATCTGCCAAAAAAATTAAAAGCATTAAACAAAAACCAGCGGCAGGCTGAAAGCAGATTTAGAGAATTCCACATCTGCCCCTCTTTTTGCGTGGTTTTTCACGATTCCGTTCTCGATGCTTAAAAAATACAATTCCTTTGAAACACAAAAAATACGTTACCTTCCTGATTTCGCGAACTAGAGTGTAGAAAGCATCATCTACACCCATTCTGGTTTTAGCAGACGTTTCAACCATAGGAATTCCTTAAGCAGAGATGTATTAAAAAAGAAATTACAACATTGACATACCATATGCTTTAGCCGTATCAACTATTGTGCGACCATCGACGGCTCTAGCAGATAAGTCACACTTATTACCAACAAGAACCATAGGAACCTGCAAACCGTATCATAAACAAGTAGTATACAAACAAACAATGATTTGTACATGTTAAACAAAGAAGCTAATCAAAAACAAATAATCTTTAGAAATGTGCAAAACTCACGTCATCGCTATCTTTGACTCTTTTGATCTGTTCACGATAGTTGGCAACGTTCTCAAATGACTTAGCTTCATTAATGGCGAATACAAGCAGGAAACCTTCTCCTACACAAAATAAAATTAAAAAAGTCATCAATTCTTAAAGTTACCTGTTCGCATGTATTGATCCCTCATGGCAGAATATTCTTCTTGTCCAGCTGTATCAAGAATATCAAGAAGACAGGTTTCGCCATCGATGACGACCTAACAAAATACGATCAATTTGCAAAAATAACGGAAAGAAATATGAATAAATGTAAAACTAAAAGCTGACCTGCTTTCGGTAGCTGTCTTCGATAGTTGGATCATATTCCTCAACAAAATGATTCTGAATCAATTGAATGGTGAGGGCAGATTTGCCAACACCTCCATCGCCCACTACCACAAGTCTATACTCAGGCATTACCCTAAACCAGGAAGGATTCTAAAACTATTAATTTTTAAAAATAATCAACTAAACATATAGCATAAACGCATGTTCAATGAAAATAAAGGGAAGATGTGAGTATAATCTAGAAGCGACGCGTTCCTGTGCTGCGATGCGATTTAGCATTAGAGCGCTATTGGTTGTAAGTTTGAATTTTAAAATGTTGTTTTTTGTAATATTTGTATAAAAATTAAATTAAACTGTAATAGTATTTGATGTTTTTTTATTTGGCTTTCTCCTTATTTACAATTCTCAAAAAAATCAATTACTCATCTATTGAATCATATGGATTGATTCCAGGACTCTCGAACACAAACAATGATTCAAAGTTTCCATGAGGCCATATTCAGTTGAACTGCTCATAATATTAAGTAAGTCAAGATTCTTTGTACTGTTGAAAATGCGTTCTAACAGGCCCTCTTCTCTTTGCACTACTATGGAATGAATATCTATCTTTCTTTTATCATTTCTTAAACTGGTCAAAAATACGAAATACTGATAGCACTAAGCTGTTACTAATCGCTGACCCTCAGCTACTAGGATACCATGATGAACCAGCACTTTTTGGAATATTTACACGATGGGATTCTGATAGGTAGAAGTTACTAATTCTGGCTTGCTAATTTCCCTCTTCCGATTAAAGATTTGTTTCAAAAGGCTTCAATTGGGCTATGAGCCTTGATGAGCCTACTCACATTATCTTTCTGGGTGATTTGTTTGACGAAGGAGTCAAAGCATCCGAGCATGAATTCGATAACACTCTACTAAGATTTTCTTCAATATTTTCTAAAGACTCATTGAAAAACAAAACCGTATGTGTGATGAGAAACCACTAATGGCAACGTTCTCTTTAAGATAATATATCTTTCCGGTGATAATGACATTGGAGGTGAAGGGGAACCTGTTCTCCCTCATCTACAAAGGCGTTTTAGTTCAACTTTTCAAAACAACATAATGTTGCATAATAATCTCTGCTTCAGCCATGTTGGTTTATATGATCAAATGTTATCATCTCCATGTGCCTTCAGATTGATATGCTAAATTTCGAAGCCGGCGCTCAACGATACAATGAAAACAATTGCTCCACTAATGTTTTGTTGTCTCACAATCCTGTTACTATCTTTCACAGTCATCAGAAAGTAAATAATCTTTCCGGTGAACTTTATAATCGTTCTTCTTAGGTGAGAAGGGTCAAGCCTGATATTATACTCAGTGCTCATGATCATAAGGTAGTTTTTCAAAAGAAAATCTAATGTTTCATCTTTATACTTCAGGCCGTTGTTCATACATTCACTAGGAATGGCATTTTGAGTACGTACCTAACTTATACTAGTAGTTCATATCACACTAAGTTAGAAAAAAATTCGAAAGAAATTGAGATTCAGGTTCCTACCTGTTCTTACAGGTATTTCTTCCAATATCATACGTGTTTGAAAAATTTCTCATTCAGAATGGGAACGTATGACACAGGAATGTCGATGCTTGAATTGCATAAGAATTCTGATGGGACAACAGATGTTTTCTTAGAAGTGCTATGGTTTCCTTGCAGATTTTATCATCTCGCAATTTATTCCATTAGTTTACTCATGGTTGCCATTTTATTTATTTGTCACAGAAGATATCCTAGATATATTCAAAGGACGCTCATAAACTACAGGGTAGTATAATTCAAAATGAATTTTTTCTTTTCGTCGAATGTAAAGATAGGCGACTGAAAAATCGATTTGATCGACTAATAACGTCAGACAACGACTAATTTTCAACTAATGATTAACTTAACCCGCATGGCGATTGATTATTCAACTAACTACTTTACTAATCAAACAACTAAAATTAAAAGTATCGGCTAAGATAATAAAAATTTGAATGAGAGACAGATAGAACAACTGAAAGGGGAAATTCCAATCGAGAGCATTCTACATATAGTTACAAGTTTCTATCAAAGTTTATGAAGATATTTGCAACAAATCCTCCATCTCCAACTGAAGTAACAGAAACTTATGGACGCACGAGCTCCTTCATCATCTTCAAATATTGAAGATTGTATCTAGAAGTACGGTCAACTGTTCCATTCTTGGAAAGAGGTAAGGAATGCATTGTCTACAATACAGTTGAAGAAGAGCTGCTTATCTTAATCACGACTACAGAGTTATATGGGAGACCAGTGGAGAGCAAGGCGTTTCAAGCTCTGGTGCGTCCCTGTGCTAAAGCTATACATTCTTTCTGTAAGCTTTTATTTCATCTCATGGAGGTTGCCATTATGATTATAACCGGCATAATCCATAATGGAACGCAAAACCATAACACCTTTTCTCGCAGTAGCAGCGGCTGCGGAACGAGAAGTACCGAGATTGTAACTCAGTTCACTCGAAGTATTCAACTATCAGTTATAGATTAGCTGATTGGTTCCTCTTGAATTAAATGCTTGAGTTGTTCAATAGTCGGTTGGAACACTATACTATATCGGGAACTCAACTTCCTGAAGAGAAATGCACAGAAGTCGAAAGAGAGAACTTTCGACCTTTCCTCATTTTTACATATTTCTACCCGTATAAATGTATTTACCACTAGCGGCATCTGTGAACTATCAAGGTCTCTTCAGGTAACTAGCCAAGTTTTTTTTAAATAAAACTAGCATTACTGGAATAATATATGATAATAAGCGCAGACAACGTTTGTCAGGCTTGAACGCAAGAAACTTGTTAATCGTTGACACGAAAGTCAAAAGAGAAGTAAACCACTCGTCCGCATGAAACACACGATACTCAGCAATTAATTATGACGTGGAAAGCGACGATGATAACGAAGAGATAGAATATATGGATCAATAGATTTGCTTGATTTCTCTTAATAAATTATATTCAATAGTTTTGTTATGATTTTGGAAAAAATTCCATACTCATACTTGAAAATTTACAGAGAAAGCGCGCTCTAATACCAAAAATGTTTGGAAAAGTTGAGCCTTAATCAATCGAAATTAGTCAACTAAATTAGTCGAGTATAACGTAAAGTAGTTGCTTTTAACTAAAGCAACTAACTCAGATTATCATGCTCAATCGTTAGTAGATTTCAATCAAAAAGCTATTGAATGCACAAATAAGTTGTTGGTGTTATTGTCTCCATTTCTGTGTCCAGTTTCATACTGTATTTACTAATGTGCTTACTCGGATTCAATATAGAGTTCAGGATTAAATGACAAAGAAGGCTTATCAGTACATTAAATTGAATAAAATACCTTACAATGGATATGCTAACGTCTATGGGATAATCATTTCCATAGAGAAGAAGCGAGGGTTTGAAAAAGTTGTGATTAAAGTTAGCTGTGTTTTTGAATCTTTTTGATTAAAAGCCTATTTAGGATGAATTCGGCCATGTAGTCATTGTCCCTGATCTCTCTCTCTTAGACCACGTAGAAGTTGGATATATTCTACGGTTACACAGATCAATGGTTTGATCATCAAAGTTACATATCTCATTTCATCTTCCAGATCTCCACTCCAACAAAACTTATGTACAAACCACATATTAGAGGAAATTCAGCTGTAGTATGGGATCTATCTTCATCATTTATACCCGTATTTCACACTTCCTCCACATACACCGTTGAAGATTATGACGAGAAACGAGTATCGTAGTAAAATTTAGAAGATTCCTAATCTGTTTTTTTGAAGGTTATGGAGCTGCGTCAGTTAAGCTCGATTCCGTCCCCTGAGTGTCAAAGTGCTTCTCACTTCGATCTAACCGACGCATATAAAAAGAAAATTCTGTCGCACGTTTTGGAATTGCCATTTGAATCGAATGAAAAGTAACAGGAATCTCCTTCAACTGTTTTTTCTAGTTATCTGTTCTTCAGTTATTCAATATCACAGAGATCCGCTATAGACAACGTGAGTGCTACCTGCTCGAAAACCATTTCGTCTTTCGCAGAATTGAACAGCTCATTCTTGAGTGGCAAAGTTTACTTCAATTTCGTCGCCTTCGTAAGTTTCTTGTTCTCATTGTGATTATGAACATATTTTAAGGTGGCCGAGATATACAGATATAATCAAATAGTTTATGTGCGCGTGTTTGACGGAAGCCTTACCCCGTACGTTTTGAAGATAGTTTTTTGATCATTAGAAACTTGCAGAATTGCGGCCAGTCTTCATAAGGTCAATTCGGTCGAAGTTTCTGTTTTAAAAACAATGCCCGAGAAAGACATTGTCGATAAAGCCAGCGATTACTTGTTTGATATTGCTTGTTTCGGAGAACATGCGTCTGCGGCTGTAGATCTACAGGCTAGTATTCTAAAAGTTTGAATGAATTGAAGTTGCCATGTAGGTCGGAAACGTAGCAGTTTTCGCTAATGCGAGAATCTATACCCGTAAGATGGGAGACAAAGTTATTTGCCTCCACGAGGGAGAAGTTCATCGTCGATTGGCAGCTTCTGTTGGTAATATTGAGTGTGAAATCATCACCGCAATGAAACAGTAGGATATTTGCATGTAAAGAAGTAGCTATAACTCACTTTTAGACGGTGCGAGAATGTTCTAAGCGATCTCTACACTTGTAGTCAGAGTATGTGTCATTCATTTATACATTAAGAAATCTGATCGTTTAGGCCAGTCTGTGTATAGGTTCACTCAAACACAACAAGTTGTAACTGTAAGTTGAATCGAGTATCTCTATTAATTTTGTTCAAAGAATGACTCCTTCCTTAACGCAACTAATTCGGAATTAAATGAGGAAGAAACTACGCTGGCAGATCGGAAGAGAAAGGTTCGAGATTTCCTTGCTGCTCAAGTTGTTTCTTTTATCAGAATGATCAGCCTTCTTCATCCGCCGAACCACCTCTTAAGAAGCAAACTTCTTTTGCAGCTCGGATCGAGCAATCTGGGAAAGATCATGAAAACAATACAACGGTTCCAATCGAAAATTCGTCGCAGAACATACCAAATGAATTAGTTCCTGCAAACAACGTTTGTCTGGATATTCCCGCAGAAACGAGTAACAATGTAGAAATGCTCACCGGTGAAACTGTTCCCCTTTTCAACACAAACGATGACATTGTTGCTCTTGAATCTCAGACTTTGTCTCATCAAGAAGGAGCACAGCAGATTGACACTTCTGAGTCTACTGAAAACGTGCAGCCAATCGTTCTTGAAACCAGGAATGAGGCTGAAGTTGTAGATGAAAACTCTCGAGATGCTGCCGTAATGAGCGTCTTGAACGAAATTGTTGATAGCCTAAGTCTTGGAGAAAGCAGTAACATAGCAATTGAAGACCGGCAAAGTTAGTTCCCTGAATACAAACTGGCAAAATCGTTGTTAATTGCAGGAGAAGAAGTAGCAGAAGTATTGAATGAAGGAACAGAACCTGCTGGGCAATCAGAGGAAGAGGAAGATGACGAAATCTCACCTGAACTTAAATCTGCTGTGAGTTTCTTCCATTTTAATTCTTTCTCTAGGATGAAAAAAAACTGTCATATATATATTGTATCAATTTTGCAGTGCAAAGTAATCGCTCAGTACAAAACGCTTTCGGATCGAATCAAGAAGCTTTTCGATTTTGACGATGATACCATAGCTACAGTAGATGAAGAAATTGAAATCATTAGGACTCTGGAACCGGACTCACCTTGTGTGATGGAAAAGTATTGTAGATAATCAAAGACGCTTTCATACTCTTATTATATTTATAGCTTCATCTGCGTGGACAACTTTCATTTCATGAATCAGTCTTTCTATGCACACTGTGTTATATTCACGGGAAATTGTGATACATGTTTGAATGAGTTCCGTGTTGATCGCAAAGCCTCCATAGGTTGTCCATTTTGTTTAGGTTATTATTGGATTGAGATTTTTCCTCATCAACTTCATTTTTCAGATAAGCGTCAGAAGTCAAGAAGATTCAAAATTGGCATTCGAATACTTTTACCTATTCGTAAAGATTTTCTTATCGGTTTATCAAGAGAGCAGATAGTAGGTTGAATACTATCTAGCATAATCAGATTTCGTATTCAGATGTGTGTGTTCCCTTCACCAGCCCTAGATTCTGATAAAGTCACAGCTGCATTCCATGCTACGGAAGAAGATTTCATGCGTTGGTGTTCTGATGTTCAAGTCATAGCTACGGTTAGTGTCTCTATTACTGATTCATGTCGTACAACTCTTTCTTTCAGAGTGTTGTTGGCACATACAAAATACGACCGAACTACTGCCGAACCATCACAAAAACCCCAACGATCATATTCGTTGAAGACTGCGATATGGAGAAAAAGTTCTAAAAGTCCCCATAACTTATTCTATTATTTTATATATACGTGTTCTAAAATCCTCGAAGGATCTCATAATAATTTGTACATATCATATAACTAATATTATGGGAATTCATGATTGAAACAGTTTGTGGATAAAACTAAACCCGACTGAATTTTTAAATTGTTCATGGTTATTTCTATCTCCCGATGCTTTTCATGTATACTTGCATTCCAATTGAGTGAAGCGGTAGGTTTTCTTATTTCATTAACTTCATTTACGAAGAACTCACATAATAAATTATACATATCATTTACAGTACTTTAAGTTTACTCGTCCTTTTTAGTTGAACCACCTACGCCGAGGAATCGGAAAAGAGATAAAGTCAGCTCTAATCCGAAGAAGCATGCAGCGTTAGCAGGGAAAGCTCTCAACATGACTGGAGTAAAACCCTAAAACAAACGTTTCAACTTGATACTCGTTTCGGGTTTAAAATACCTTGAAAAGGGCTTTGGGCCCTTCTTCCCGAAGAACTTCTCTTAATACTCCTCTTATTCCATCAGGATATTTGCCTTCAGGAGCTGTTTGCAAACGAGATTTCAGAACGTCCGCTGGAATGCACACGCTCCTGGAGAAGAATTGAATATTAGAATTTCAGAAAAATATACTAACCAATTAGCAATTCCAGCTAAGCCTCCTGCCATTAGAGTAGCTCCAGGCGACAGTGTTCTCTCCTTTCCTTCGCCACTGAACTTCTTCTTCAAGAATTCATAGACAGACAAATAAGCAGCAGAAGCAGGTATGTCTATAATTTATCAACATGTGACAAACACATGCGAAAGTTACCTCTGAGAAGTGTGGCTCCTGTTCCTCTATAAATAGAAGTAATTCCTCCTTGTTTGTAGAGTTTCTTCACAACATCGAGAGGGCCATCGTAATGAACTCCCGATGGAGCATGTCCAGAAGATTGAACCTAATAAGCGTTTAGAATATGTTCCATAAAATCAGAAATACTTGAAGAAGACATTTGATTCTTTCTCCGGGAACCATGACTATTGTTGTGAAGACTCCAGCTAAGGCTCCACTGTTAGCATTTTGAATGAATGTCATCTCTTGGTCTAAGAAAACGATATAACAACTTCATGAAGACTGTTAGAAACCTGGATGAGTTTGTTGGAGATATTTACCGACAGCACAACCTCCAAAGAAAACTGCGAACAGAGGAGTAACTCCAACAAGAGGAGCAGACATTCCCTACAAAAGCAACACACTTAAGTTTTTGAAGTTCTTCAAAGCTTACTTTGTACAAGGCCGCGAAACCTTCTTTGGCTATGGTCTGCTTCACACAGTCCAAAGCGCCAGTGAATAGTGGTTTCTCACCAGGCTTGGGCAATGGCATTGTTTGAAGTCTAACCTGTAAGAATTATAAAAATGAATGAATTTCGAACAGAATGTAGAACGAACCTTAACAGTATCAAAAGGATGTCCGACTAAAACGGTACATGATCCTCCAACTCCTCCAGCAAGGAAATTCAAAACGACGTCAGACATCCTAAGCTGTAATTGTTTAGATTTTGGAAAATTGAATGAAAGATGCAAAACAAAAAACATTAAGTTAATAAGAAAGTTCGAATATTAATAAATTGGTCGCTTAGAACATGTCACAGTCTTCTATTGTCCAAAGGGTCTCAGTGTACTTTGCACTTTCAATGCGACCCTTGGAGAGATAACGCCAGACAACGCTCCACTGCTCTGATCACTAGAAGCATCAACAAAACCATGATAAAAATTGAAAACCTATGTAGAATATCAGTCAATGTTTAAGATATAAATAACAATGAG
>CALQYR020007450.1:282904-365657 GCA_943334845.2 Auanema sp. JU1783 | reverse complement strand
TATGCCCTGTTATCGTAATAAAAATTATTTCCCAGTTTTTCTTACTTCTCGTAGTTTTTTTTCTTTGCTTCTCAATTCTTTTATTTCCGACTCGATATCCAGTCCCCGTATACCAATTTCTCTGGAATAATTAGGAATGATTAGCATTATAACATAACGTACTTTTCTGTACATTTATTCATTTCTTGTTGCTCTTCCTTCATCAATTTGGCGGTATCATTTGCTTCATCATTTTGTAGTTTTCTGTTCAAGAATTGGAAAATGTCGCAATCGAACCCAATGCTTTTCTGTTCCAATGCTTTTTTCACTCTCTTCTTAGTAGATTCATTTTTATCAGCAGGTTTCCCATCAGCTTTTGTATCCAATCCTTTTTCTGAAATACTTATGATCAGACCTTTTTTCAAGAAAATTCCTACGTTTCTTATAAACCACCGCTTGTACTGCATGAACAATCCCATCACTATTTTTTCCAAGACCCTGAGTATATAAAGAATTTCATTGTACTCGATTGTCTCGCACTTCTCCTATTTTGTATCCCATTTTTTGCATAAGCTTCAACCCAAGTCCACCACCCGTCCAATTTCCTAACTCTCCTACTTTGACATTTCCGCAGGTTTGTCCTTTGAGTTCTGACCAAGAAGTATTATGGTGCTCAACGATTTTTTCTCTCTCTTCTTGAACTGAATGAACTTGCTTCAAATGCAATGCTAGAAAAACGATTACCTTCTATCTCCGCATCAAGCGGAATGATTTTCTCTATCGTCGTTCCTATTTCTTTTCCTGTTTTCAGTAATTTAACAGCATACTCTTTGTGGTCATGACTTTGAACTCGCCCAATATCCCATAAACCTCCTTCAATACTGACCAAAACCAAAGAACCATCTTGCAAATTACTGGAATTAAAAGCATTGTTTTTCAACTTGATCGTAGACTATAGTTGCTTTTCAACAAAGAACAGTGCCAATAGCTTCACCTGTAATCAGGCTCTTGATAGTCTTCGAAATCTTGCATTGAAACAAGTTCTCCATGACTGAATCTGCACTTTTCATTGAATTTACACGTTCCTGATAAAAAATGGGGACACGGCTTCATCGCAGCTAGCAAAGGTGCACTAAAGAGTACTTTGGCCTTAAATGAGAATTGAACAAAATCTTGATAATTTCTGACCATCAAATCATCAGTTGATTTTCCAGGCAATACTTCTAGAACAATGGCAGCATGATGCGATATGGGCAAGTCAAATCTTTTAGGTGCTGCAGATACTCTCAACCCGACTAATTCATCTGAACCATTTGATTAAGAACAAGTTTTAAATTTTTTTGATCAACCATAGTCAATGTCTAATTCTTCTTGCACCGTTTCATTCTCTTCCGAAGGTGTATCTGCCGTAGTTTCTTCTACCTCAAAGTTTTTATTGTAATCAGCATAATGCGAGATTTCGAACATTCTCGTTAAGAAGAGCAATGAGTTCCTCTAAGTCTCGTTTAGCTTCTTCGAGCTCTTCTCTTTCCCTGTCATCCGTAGCGTTTCTTATTTGTTCTTGTATTACATCCGCCTAAATACAATAAGAACAGAGTTGTCTCATATATTAACCTGTTCCATATACATTCGAAGCTCATCATCAGAACTCATTTATCTCTAAAACAATCAATATACAAACCTTAAATATATCAATCTTATACAAATACCAATACAAATGTAACAAGAACATGGGTATTATTATCCTGAACTTATTAAAAACTTTATATAGCAGAGTAGGGTGGTGTTTATATACAACTCGGGTTTTGTCACAACACGGAAAAATCTGTTCGTGGAATTATTAAAAGGAAAACTCAACAACTTTTAAGCATGAAACATATGAGAAAAATTAGATCCTTCTTCGAAAAACTATAGATTTTATCTATAAATAGAGAAGCCATGTTTGAGGGGAAAACCTCTTTTGCTTCCCTCATTTTCGACATTAAAGCAAATGTAAAACTAAACGTGCTGCCATTATTGAGATGATGATGATCGGTATAAATTGATGCGAAAAGAACATTCATGAGAACATGGAGAAGCATTCAGAGTAGTCCAGCTTTTAAAAGTTCATCTTGTAGAGTATGGAATACATCTAATTGCTCTTCAGTTCGTAGCATCAAAACTTGACTGACTAGACGTCCAGGCACAGGATTTCTAAAACAGACTATATGTTCCCATAAAATTTCAAATCATTACCTTATGAAGGAATGAATATATACATTCACGAAAGTTCCCATGAGAAGTTGGCAATCGAATCTATCCATCAATCCTCCATGTCCAGGAATAACATCCCCGAAATCCTGAAGACATGTTGACTGTTTTTTTAGTCCATTCTTCATATATACCTTTATTTTGAAAGCTCTCTTGAAACCACTAGCGAAAAATCCTCCAAAAGGTCCCAACAAACTAGCAAACAAAGCCATAACAATGGAATGAACCATGAAAGGTGTAAAAGAGATTTGAGGTGCCATCCTGATTTGAAAAATAAGTGAGATGCAAACGAAAGAAGCACTACCTGAGTACTTTGAAAATCCATGAAAATGGACGAGGAATGTCGAATACTTGTAGTTGGAACGAAGAGGGTATAGTACAGTTTGTATTGTCAATATAATAATCTTCAACTGGGCAAACGAAGAAAGGACGAGAACTAAGAGCATACGAGAGCTTAAAAAGGTCAATGTTTTCAAAGATTATTGCTTCGATGCTTACCAAGATTCCAAAAAGAACTGTACTCACAGCTCCTCCAATGAATCCTTCCCAAGTCTTTTTAGGAGATAGTTTAATCAAAGGAGTTTTACCCCAGAAAAATCCGAACATGTAAGACATGACATCACAACAGATAATCATTGTTACAGGAGCCAAAAACCTATAGAAAAGAACGTTGCAAGTAGTCAATGAATAATTTCTTACCATATGAGTCCTTGGAAAATGTTCTTAATGATCAAGAATGACTGACTCACAATGAGAAGCAAGCTAATATGAGTCCAAGCAAACTGAAAAAATACTCAAATTGATTTTTGGGATAGCATCCCTCACCAAAGAAAACTGCCTCATATAATATCCTTTACGCAGAGACAAAACGAAAGATACGAAGCCTATACAGTATAGAGCAAAGCTAATCAATCTATGATAAGAGACGAGGAATTGCAGGAAATTCTAAAAATTAAAATATTTTCGGTTCTTTATCATGAAACTCACATCTTTCCTTAAAAGGATAGCCCAGTAATCAATAAGACTCTCTCCGAAGAAGAAATAGTTGCTAGTCAACAAGAAGTACCTGAACAGAGTAGATTAATAACTAAGAAGAATTGACGAAACTGTACCATGATAATGCTCTAAACCATGGAAAATCGTAAAGACGATAAACGATCAAACCAATGCTTATAATTTCTTGGAAACACTTAATTTGAATGATGAATACCTGAAATAGATCGGACTATAGTCAGTTAGAGGAATCGGATAAGCTTGGGTGAATATGTAATATTGATATGAAAAAACTGGCAGAAAAGCTGAGAACTAACCAATCCCATTAGCCATGTTAATCCTCGATTGACTATGAAAGTGAAGCAAGATACCATGATTATGGTGAAGACCCCCCGTACAATCCAATTCTTCCACCTACATTTCGAGATCTATTAGAATAAACCGATCAAATCTTACCTTGGTGGCAAGGTATCCAAAAGCGAATCTACAAAAGCTCCCATACTCCCTGAATCTTGTGGAATCATTTCTGTCAATTTGTCTATCCTAAAAAAGCACAATAAATAATATGTTAATAACAGAAAATATATTAACACAATGAAACCATTAACACAACAAGCTACTTACGACTTATCTTTTCCAGCTTCACGTGGAGAATCACTATAAACGCTGATTGTTAACAACAAGTTTTAACAATTTAGAGAGAAAGTTTTAAGAATGAAATCGTTACCTCTCTTCATCTTGCAACATCTGATCCAAATCACTGTCATCGCTCATGGCTTTTTTATCTTTATCAACATATCGTTGACGAACAGTCGTTGAGTCTTTCTCCCCCATGTCTTAAATTGAAACACATTTTGAAACTTGAAGTTTTAGAAAACTTGACGACAAACATCAAACAACTAAGAAAGCGAGAAACATTATTAGTTTGAACATTTTAAGAGTGAGCAAGCTGGACGGAGTAGACAAACTTGAGAGATTCATAATTTCGCGAAAATTGGATTGATGATGAAGAACGATATTATTAGAATCGAAGTTGGAAATTTAATATGTATACATGTGATTAATAGTTTTAGTCATAAGGAACTATGTGTTCTCCCATGGCTACAAAGATAAAAGGTTGAGCATACATTTATACAAAAAAAGAATGAATAACAGCAGAAAGGCTTTCATTTTTTAGCTAGTACACTGGAAGTTAAGTTGACTGGAAATTTGGAGCCGATGGGATTCAGTGCGCTCAACGAGCCAAATCAGGCCTTGCAAATTGGATAAAAGGAAAAGACATTAGTCAAAAGTGACAAAAGGATTTTAAATCCATTAAGAAATAGAAACAATGAGAAAGAATACAATGGAATGAAGAGAATAGCTTCATAAGCAGTGCTTCCAGTATGGTATGGAGCTTGAAGGCAAGTTAACGTAAACTCGCGTACTGGGTTTCATTAAAAACCAAAGTTGATGTCATCAGCCATGATTGTAGTGCCATTTTGCAGCAAAAGAAAAGACGTTTCGAAATAGCATGATTAGACATATAGATGATAGAACCAGCTGGACATAAAATAGGCAAAACGAAAACAAGATTGCATGTTGTTGCTTGCAACCTAGTGACAAAAGGTGATGGCAGACAGATAGCAAATATTCATTTGGACCATATCATCAGAGGTCACGAGTACATTTTTCGTTCAGTTTTTTAGTCATAGTATGATCGATATATGATAAGGAAAGGTTCAAGAACAGAGTAAAGGAACAGCTCGAATGAGATCTTTGCCACATATTTCAACTAGGAATAATGAGAAAACTTTGAATCATGCAGACAATAGGAATACCCTATGGTGTGGGTGTTAGAGATGAAATGAAACTTTCTTTTGCTAGCGAGAGATTATAATGTCCACAGAGCAAACGACAATTTCTTTCTCGAGCCACATGATTCAGACGAAAGAGACGACCCCTGAGGTAGCTGGGCGGCCTGGCCTTGCCTGCGCATGATGACACAACACATTGGGCAAATCGAGAGAGCTCAGACGATTATACATCAGGACGGCTATCCATCGAGTGTGCTTTCTTGCAGAGTTTCAGCAACCTTTCAGTTAGAGAGGATGAATTTCCCGAAATTGACGATACAATTAGTGGCTTTGAAAGTTTTTAAGCAGAATTTCATATTCAGAATAAAGTTATGAACAGAAGGTCTTTTATGAATAATAGAGAAGATGAATGGCACTTTCTCTCTTTTTCTCTCTAATTCTCTCATTCTTCTTCCTTTTTACGCTTGTGTCGTTTACACACTCTCTTTCTCTACCACTCTTTGCCACACTCAAAGGGACTCTTTATTGATCGGCTGTCGATTGGGTGCAGGAGGTTGTCTTCAGCTATTACAGAGGGAGAGTATAGTGTATAGTGCGCATATAATTGAGAGTAGGGGAATAAGTAACCTCTTTCGTGAGGGAACACCCAATAACACACGTCACTCTCTCCTCGTCTTCATTAGTTTATTTCCTTTTTGATATTCATACTTTCTCGTTTCCCTTGTTCTTTCTACATCTCTCTCTCGCTGTTCTATAAATTATTTTTCCAGTAACAAGCTTTTCCGTTTTCTTAAAGCAAAAATCAGAGTCCTTTCTACGAGAATCACTTCCTTTTCTGTTTTTTCCGAATTTATCATTTGAAAACGCGTTATCTCTGCTCGTTCTTTCTACTTTGGAGTCATATATATATGTATATATATATATATATGTCCGATTGTTCTCTCCCGTTCCTCTCATAGCACAACTAATGAACATTTGGATTTCATTAGAGGATGACTTGTAATATATGCCTTATTTCCTTTTAATTTTGTTTTGGAATATGCAAAAGATGAATTTTATCGCAAGGGACATTCGATTTGTTTCAGACAGAATGACTGACCGGTCTAGAGGTCGAGAACGCCGTCGGAAAAGAAAACGCTCAGAAGATTTTGAAGATGAAGGAATTTCAAGTAATTAAACAGATAATGAGTATAATGAGTGAAGAAAGAGCAAAGGGATTCAATCTCTTTTTGAAAAATCAAATAACACTGCGCAAAAGTATGAAAACTGTTCGTAAAAGTGAATTATAAATGTGGAAAAGTATTATTACTATTGGTGATAAGTGCTTATCTAGCAATATTCACTGGACAACGCAGTACTTTTGTGTGAAATACTCTTATTATTACGAATGCTTAGGCTAAAGGTAAACAGGATGAGTAACCCCAAGTCTAACAGAAATCGGATTAGTTCGATGACGTATTTTTTAATCAGAAAAGAGGATAATTTGTGAATCGACATGTGTATGATTAATGGACATTTTTCTTCCAGGATGGAAACTCGGACTTGTAATTGGAGTAATTGTTGTATGCTTTGCCATGCTATATCCCACTGTCTTCCACCCTATGATTATGGGTTTCTTCGGTGAGATTAACAGTCCAATCCGCAAGAAACGTTCGTTCTTCCAGGAGCTAAAGATGTTCAAAAAAGTAATGCTAATAAACCACCTATTCATCCCGGAATGGGGCCCGGTGGACCAAGAACGGGTGGTGGTCCTCGTCATGATCATCCGGCTATGAGAATGGCAGCGGCTCAAGTTTGTGTTCGGAATTTGAACATTTTCTGACTCTTATCACTTAGCATGATGCTCAACAGTCTACGGGTGGTGGACGTGGTATGTTCACTTGGATGTTGCCAATTTACACAGTCGGAGTTGTAATTTTCTTACTGTACACTCTCTTCAAGGTTGTGCTCAAACAATTTCTATAATATTACTCATAATGTTGCAGTCGAAAAAGAAGAAGAAAAGAAGAAGTTATGGATCTGATAGCGAAGAGTCTGACTCCTATGATGAATGCGGTGGGCAATTCTCGGGAAAACTCGGTAAGGTTGTCTAGGCTATTGTTTAATATTAAGTCTAATGCAGGGAAGAAGAAGTTACGAGGTCTTCAAGAAAGACTTCAACAAACTGAAGAAGCGATGACGAAAATTCTGGAACAGCTTGAAGCTGTCCAAGGTTTGGACTTGACTTCCATAGACCAAACAACGGTTCGTCCTTTGTTTGCTTCTTCGTGAACGTTTTGATTAAGGAGCAGCCAACACCGAAGAAAGACCAGAAGAAAAAAGAACCAATAAGTGTAAAGCCTGCACTAAGTTCCCAAAGTGAACAGTACATAGGAGACCTGGAAAAAGCTCTGAAAGAATTCAAAGTGAGAATGATATTCAGCCGTACCTTTCTACTTTTCTGTTCAGGTTCTATCAGAAGCGTATGAGAAGGAAAAAGATCGTCATCTAGCCGAAGAAGATGAATCTATGACAAGTGACTCTGAGTTGAACTCCTCAGCATCTTCAGCTGATTCAGAAGAAGAGGAAAGAGTGAGACAAAAGGAGCGATCACGTCGGAGGAAAGAGAAAGAAAAGAAGGTTAAAGAAGTTATACCGAAAGAAGAATCTGATGAAAGAGAAGATGATTCTCAAGCTCAAGCGCTTGGAGAGCAGTCCGAGGAAGAAGATCTTATTCAAGACGGGCAACAAGAACTAGTAGAAGAAACTAAAGTAGTTCTGCCTGACGAACCCGAAGATATTGTGGAAACACCTGTACCTGCAATGGAGGAAGAGTCTAGGATTGAATCGAAACCAGTAGATAAGAAAGTTCGCAGACGTGCCCGACGTATATGATGAAGCTTAAAGAAGCTTTATGAATCTAATACACGTGTTCCCTTATGATCTTCTGGCTTGACGGTCAGTTCAACTCTAGCATTTAGTCACTTTGATGTCATAATTAGATGTTATATAAAATCATCAATCATCGCTCATGCTTTTTCTGAATAATTTTGCTCCTTATCCTGTCAACCCACTTAATAACTCACTCAACAACCTAGTCCGCATAATATCAATGACCTGCCTTTTTTGTGCCTGTTTTTTGATAATAAAACTTAATATTATTGAACACGCGCTTATTGATATCAAATATCTGCATTGATTATATTCATCAGTAGGGAATAGCAGTATCAAGCAAATCAATGTAACAAGAGAGTGATGAGTTGAAACAAACTGGATTATTCGGGATTTTCTCGAATTCGACTATGACGATCTGATTTCTATTCTTGAGAATTGGTGCTGGTACATACAGTGAGTACTGAAAAGGAAAAATATGAAACATCTACGCTATTCAAATGATCTATATTTTTAGAACCCCCAAAACTAGTATACATTCAGCCAAACATCAATTTCTAGCGGCAGAATATCAAAGAGCGGTTGTGCATAGGATTGGTCACAAATTTTGTACTCAACTTCGTTTCATTCTCGGTTCTTCGTCAAGTTGTCAAAACATGGGTTAATATGAGCCTGAGGTTCAGCACAGAGATAGTTTGATTTCGAACGCAAGCGATAATCTACTAGTATGATTGGTTTCGAAAGAAAATACATTTTTCATGAACAACAGGAGAGACTATTTCCTTACCTGTGGACCTAACGAGCTCCAATAACGACCAACGTTGATGTTGTTTATAAAAACAACGCCTTTCCCCCATTTAGTGAAGTCTATATTAGTATCTCCAATTTCCGATATTTCGAACTCTCCATAGTATATGTCACCAGGAACAAAACTACTTGTTATCTTAAGAACAAATTAATCGAGGATGTATCATCGAACAAACATTAGCTGTTTTTTTAATATTAGTTGGCAGTTTTTCAATGTCTATAGGACACGATGTGATTTCATCACCAGGATATACAGTGTTGTCCAAAATCAGGTCTCCGATAATGCCCTGAAAATTTATTAGTATGCTCAGCAAAAGAGTATACCTTGTAATCGTTCGCGGTTTTATAAGTAAGCCGTCCTTGGTTCTCTACTAGAATAGTGATTTCATCTCCTATTTGAGAATTGATTTGAACAGAATTCACACGTTGAGCCTCCAAATATGGTGATATCCGTCCCTAACGATACTAGTAAATGAAAAGCGCTTCTATGTTGAGCTACCTTGAAGTCTCGTCCAACGTACACGAATCCAAAATCTTTGATATTCGTGCCATTGAGAGTCTTATAGGACTTTTGAGATTTGAGTGAGTATTTAACATATCCAGAAAGTTGTTCCAACTAAACACGTTGAACGTTTATTCCATCGTTATGTTTACCTTTTCAAATGTTGTTGCTTCTGAGAGACATCTCGTTTTGTTGATAATTTTTTCAGAATAGTCGAAGATGTTACCGAATTTAGTTAAGGGTATGTTAGGTTTGTAAAAAGCTGGCCTGAAGAATGAGGTGGAACAAACAGGGATGATTACTTAAGTACTTGAGAGTTGGCGGATCAGTAGGTTTATTATCCCAATCTGGCCAGGATTTGATAACGCTCTGCACTGTCGTGAATTTCTCATTGGGCTTCCCATTTTCAGCCATAGGTGCCCAGTAATCATATGAAGTGATCAACTAAAGAAATATTTCCAAACTAGAGTTAAAAAGCTCACAGGTCCTGAGTTCTCTGCGCCATTCCAAAAACCAAAGTTAGTTCCACCATGGAACATGTAAAAATTGAATGATGCGTTTCTCGAATAGAAGAAGTTCGTCATTCTGGCAACTGAAAATATTCATGAAAAGACGAACAAATCAGTTATGTTACCATCTGCTGCAGTAGTACCTACGTTTACGTCTGTGACTTTGTCACCCCATAGTACAAACCAACCCGGGTAGTATTCCGAGTTTACTAAAGGCCCACCTTAAATAGCAGGATTGAACTGACCATCGCCTACAGGCTTCCACCTTTATTAGCTTCTCTTTGCACAGCAAAATATTTATCTCCTTCCAATTCCTCTACACTTCCAAAGTCAACAGTTGTGAATACGTTTTCAATCATTCCGCATTTTACCAAGCTTGGCCCGTCGGCTTCAAAACTGTTATGTATATCAAAACTCCCTGACGTATGTACTTGTGTATAGAACAGCTTTTTCACCAAGTATTTCTACAGCTTTATCTCTAAGAGCGATTCTATAATCTTTGTCGCAGCTGTAACTTCCATACTCATTCTCTAACTGAATCAAACTATCTTGTTCTAAGGATGCACGATCATACCTGGGTCATTATGACTGGTCCTCCATTGTTATACAAATACGGCTTGATCATCGGTAGCAGAACATCCCACCATGCAAGTGCTTCTCTCATATAACTAAAAATCGAACAATATAAATAGTGGAATGGGTTAAGGATACTCTGGGTTAGATGTTCTCATAGTCATGTTGGGATAGTTTAGAAGCCAGTAGGGCAGGCCGCCGTTTTCCCATTCTGCACATATGTATGGGCCTGGTCGCACCAAGACAAACAGTTGATTAGCTTGGGCTATCTCGAAGAACTTTTGGAAATCTCCGGCTCCATCAAACATGTATCTAGGTGCAATTCAGAAAGTTTGAAACTACCGAAACTTTACCTCCGTTTATGCGGTTCATGGAAGTTCCACGGTATATATGTTTGAATAGCATTCAAACCAGCTGCACGAACCATTTTCAAGCGGTCCTCCCATTGGTCCGGATGAGTTCGGAAGTAATGTACCGAACCAGATACATATCTTGAATTTGTTGAGACAATTAGTTCAACTGGCATAAGTAACTACCTGAACGGCTTGCCATCTTTTAAGAATTGATTATTCTCATAATCAATCTCAAAACTTGGTTCGCTTCTGGAGAATGCTAAAAACTGTAGGGAAAGGAGGACCACAAGCCAGTTCATCTGGGTGCTCAATTGAGTGGAGCTGTATACAGGGGCTCGTGTTGTAGAGAGGTTTCTTATAAGTATTGAAGTCGAAGGCGTCAACTAAAGACTGAAGACTAAGTTAGAACACATGTATTTTGAATCAAAGTCAACCAGATGTTATAAACTATTGTAAACAATTTTTTTAGTTTGTTTGCTTTAGATCAATAAATCACCAATGATTATCTTGACCCGCGGTCAAACATTTCTGGCTCTCCTTTCTTTCTGTAAGTGCTCTAATCGCAATCAATTGTATGAATTGTACCAAATATAAGGGATGGTAAAACTTTATTTTTAAAAATGGAATTATTGTTTCTTTTTCTTATCATCTTTGCTAGCAGCCTTGGTTCCCCAAATGTCAGCGAAGGCTAAAGTTCCTACAAAAACTAAAATAGCTCCAACCCAATGTTGTTCTAAAAAAATTCGATGAAGGGAATATTATTTTTTTTGTTTACCAGTGAACGGGTTTTGGAACCACCAGATGGAAACAATCAAAGAAAGGAATTTCCTTAAGGTAACTACCAAAGTAACTGTAAGAGCATCAACCCGTGAGTTCAGTTCATACACAAATCTAATGCAAAAATATCTGCAAAAATGAGAGTTAAGATGATAAACAGAGCATCACTTACTGTAAAAAGCAGCTCAAAACTAAATTTACCCAAAGAGCTGATATGGGGAAGTTTATTCCTAATAGAGAGAATGGAGCAGAAGCAGTAAACGTAGCGGCGGAAGATGCAATATCTGAACCCATTAACAGGAAGAAAGGAAGAGATACAGCATGCTGAAAATGATGAATGATACCGAGAACCAAGGAATAAAACTCACAATAACAAACATAGCCTCTGTTGGATGTTTTCCATAATCTTTGTACATCTGCTCTTGGGCGATAGCTAAATAAGCAGAAGCAATCAATGCAAAGGTGAGCATTCCGATCCCTTTAACAGAACAGTA
Source organism: Auanema sp. JU1783 (assembly GCA_943334845.2). Taxonomy (NCBI): domain Eukaryota; kingdom Metazoa; phylum Nematoda; class Chromadorea; order Rhabditida; family Rhabditidae; genus Auanema; species Auanema sp. JU1783. The sequence continues at coordinate 353,753 of CALQYR020007450.1, read as the reverse complement.
TTCATTGAACTCTTGAGTTTCAAACCTATCATCCATTCCTGGTAATGCTTAGAGGCTTCTTCCATTGAGATTCCAGAGTCTTTCTCCACACCGTTTGAAGCCAATGTACATATGATTATTCCTACAGTTATGGCTAATACAGCAAGATATTTTCTTGTATTATATCGTTTTCCTAGACACAGGGCCAAAACCATATTTGCCAATAGAGAACCCTTCAAAGAAATAGAAACAAATCTTAATTCAACACTTACAGATCGGAAAATAATGTGCAATGGTACTGGAACATGGAAGTTCAGAGCTTGATTATTAATAACGTTCACAGTGAAGAAAGTTATAACCGTTGGGATATAGCCTCTGAAATGGAATAAGTTGTATCAACTATGTAATGAATGCTCATACTTCAACGGTATTTTGTTTCTAACAGTTAAGAACTTTGATGTGAATATGAGTCCATGAACTGCAGTAAATAAGAAAGTGGCAAAGGTCATCAAATTCATCGCCGATGGTTGCTGCCTTGAAAATATACTATAAAGCTGAGATCTACAATCATAACTTACTTTGCTATATTTTCTACTACAACCATACAACCCATGCATCCTCCTAGGACTCCAGCTATTGGACCTAAGGCAGACATGCCTGAAAATGAACTGATTAATTAAGAAAATAGAAAGTTCTACATCAAACATAACATTAGAGTGAGCCAAGATATATACGAATGTCAAGGACACTATAGTTGAGTATGTAAAGGAAGAAGTTCGTGTTCGCAAGATAAAATATATAAGGCCACACACTAAGAAGTGATATAGAAAAGAGAATTCATATATCTTTTATGGTCTAGTGTTGTGGGAAAAGAAAAAATTGTTTCATATAAAGACGTGCTGCCGATTATAAGAAAAAGAAAAGCGATAAGCCTATCAATCTGTACATGGTTCTGTATGCAAACACGAAAAAGAACTTTTTTTTGATAAATGGGACTGAGAAGTTCAAAGCAGAAGTTACTTACACAACACACACTACAAATTAACTACAAGCTTTTTCGTAGTTCTTTCAAGGACAATCGACAGAATTACACAAAAGTTGAGGTGGCACAAATTAAAAATGGATGACAATTCGAACGCGACTTATAATAGAAGTTGAAAGGAGATCGAACATGCTACATTGACAATCGATATCCAGCCTGTAAAGTTTTTTCTACAGATTCAATCGAACTAGCTAACTCAGAGACGTTCCGAAAGCTTCCAATCGATAAATGAAACAATAGAGATTGGAATTACTTGTTAATTGGAAACGTTAAAAGTTGTAGAAACTTCGGCACAATAAAGAATACCGGTTAGTGTTAAGTTTTAATCAGAACAGTTAAATTTTTTTTGTCAAACTTGAAGAAAACTGAGGTTAAACATAAAGTTCTGTCTGAACTCGAGGCAAACAAGTGTTTCATTATATACTCGAGCAGAAGGAAAAAAGTAAAAAAGAGAAGGTTCCACCGAGATTTGAACTCGGGTCGCAGGATTCAAAGTCCTGAGTGCTAACCGCTACACCATGGAACCGCGATGGTCAGAGTGCTCGCAAACATTACGACCATGTTGCATCCATTGACCAATACGCACACCGCTATAGTTCCTTCACGATATCGTTCATCACCTAAAGAACAAATATTTCGAAAGTGCTTAAGCAACTTCACAAACAAATCTGATTTTCTCAAATAAAATTTCAAACAATTCATCAGTTATACAAGCATTTCACAATGAAAAAAATTTCTCTAAAAATTAGAAGACAATTTGAAGGCATAGGTTATTTCATTTAAAGAGTTAGTTTGTAAACCGGCTTGATTACAGAACATGTTCCAAGTTTCAGCATTTTCGGGGGAGAAATGCCTCCAACGGAAGAGCTCTGCCATAGATGCCTCCTGAGAATCGAGTCAATTCTTCGCAATAACTTTTAACCATTACCGAGTCGTCAGCCTTCTCTGCGTTGTCAACTACTTCACCGGCATCACTGCAGTTATTTTCGTCAAAGATGTCGTCTGATGTTTCAGATTCAGATGGTTCTTCATTCTCATCCTCCTCTTCATCAATGTCTTGAAAAATGAAAATCAGAATAATTTTGATTGTAGAAAACGTGTGATGGCTCAAAAAGAGAATTCATTTTTAGTTTTCAATGGACGAGAGCGGTTGTTATTTCTTAGTATAAACAAACCATCTTCTAGTTCTCCTGGTAGTAATCCATTTCCTCCACAAAAGCAATCTAACAAATCGTGTGTATTGCATTTCGTTTCCACAATATTAAAGATATCATACAGATCTTCATCGCTAAACGTAACGTTTCCTGATACAAAATTTGAAAAAAACACACGTCTACAGATATCTCACCAGAACTACTTTGCTCGGATAGATCTAGCACAGCAGTTAAACCCGTTTTCTTGATTTGACGTTGAAGTATTTTTTCATCAATTGTACCCTGCATTGAACATGTTTCTTATGATTCCACAGGAACTGGTACTGTTACCGTCGTGGCTAAACGATATATGTGACATGCTCGCGTTTGACCGTCTCTCCATATTCTTGCCATGGCCTGAAGATCGCAGGCCGGATTCCAATCAGAATCAAAAAGAATTAGTCGAGATGCAGCTATCAAGTTTAAGCCAACTCCACCTAAAAATTCATTCATCATGTGAGATACTAGGACACAGAGTACCAGCTTTTGAGCTGAGAAGAAAAACATAGTTAGGATTTCTTTCAGTGTTGAAAACGTTCACAAGTTTCTGTCTTTCTGCTAGAGCAACAGAGCCGTCGAGCCTTAATACAGTCAGACCTATTGACTGACACAACCCTTCAATCATATCCAAAGTCTGAAAAAACTCTATAATACCTTACGGTTTCAAAATTCAACCTTGGTGTAGTTTGAGACTACAACACAACACTCATTCAACTTGCGGAAGCAACCAAGCATTTCGAGAAGAACACTAAGCTTTCCTATACGAGAAAGATACATGTTTCATGTATTATTCTTCTAATTTACCTGAGTCAGTAATTGAAGCTGGGCGAGAGCCGAACTCTTTCGGGAAAGCGGATGTAATTACGGCATATTTTGACATATCCTTAATGTTGTGTCATTTTCGTATTGCTCCAATGCCTTGCAAAAAGGGTTACCTTTTCTGTGCTCGTTATTTTCTTGTATAGGAGAGCTGGATGATTGGCTAGCTTCCTCATTAAATCCATCAAAACTAACGGGTCTCCAGTCATATGATCGCATAACGCCATAAAAACTTTTTTCTGGATATTAGAAGGAGCACAGAACATAACGTATTCATCTAGAAAGCTCATTTAAGTTTCATACTTTCAATTTGCTAAACGTTTGTCTGGCAAGTGATCCTTGTTTATATCTGAAGATCTTCTCAGTATTGTGTCTTCTATTAGCTCGTTCAACCTTGGCTTGAAAGAATAAGTTGAATTTATTAGCCAAGTAAATCTTACGTCACTTTCATTACACATTTTCTTGAATTCTGATGACGTACCAAACTTTGATGGGCAAGCGAAATCAAGGATCGAGAAAAATTCCTCCAAATCATTTTGTAATGGGGTGCCAGTCAAAAGGAGACGTCTGGTGACACAAAGTGATAACAGCTGGAGGTAAAAAACAGTGGAAGCCTGTTTGCTTTCTATCAATTACGGATTCTCTCAGCTTTCCTTTCATATTCTTCAAACGATGAGCCTCATCACATACCATTATATCAAACCGTATTGGAATAAGTTTTTCTGCATACCTGGAAAACTACGCGTCGATGATAGTTGGGTTATTGTACCTGGCAGCCATTTCATAACTCATGATCATGTAAGGATTACATTTGTAGGAGGAAGAATAAACATTTATATCGTGCACTTTAGTAATAATTTTAACCTAAAACCTTAAAATGAAGGCGCCTTCGAATTTGAAACCATTACCGGGACACAAGTTGTCTTGAACCATTTCCTAAACTCCGCTTTCCAGTTATTCACAAGCGAAGATGGAACAACGATTAAACATTTCTGAACACCCATCCCCTTTTTTCCCTTGAAAAAATAATTACGTTACGAACTCTACTAACCCCCACTTGACTTTTCAAAACTGACCAAGTAGATGCAATAGTTTGAATACTCTTTCCCAGTCCCATATCATCGGCCAGAATACAGCCACCGCCATCGTTCTAGTTTGACGAAACGATTGAAAATTGAATAGGGACCATACTTTGAGTCGGTCATAGATGAACTGAACACCTTCCTGCTGATGTTTTCTCAAAAATCGACTTATAAGTGGATCAACGGTGACCGCAGTAGCGCCTTTGGATACTTCACTAGCATTCAAAACGTAAGCCTGTGTCTAAAAAAACTATTCATCAAGCTCTAGAATTACTGGAACACCTTCTCCTGTCCGGCATCCCAGCCCACAACAGGACACACAAAACCTTTTTTCGATCCATTAGTGAAAGGGAGTGGGCGTTTTATCAGTGGTCCCAACTGAGAGAAAGTAGAAGGTTCTATAAAGTTTGCTAACCTTCGATTCAGTTGACGCCGTTCTTTTCATCGGTTTAGAAATCGGAGTACTCAAAAGGCAGTTTAGAAAAAGGAGAGACATCAAACAAACCAGATTGGATTATCATTTGTATTTTTAACAACAGTTTCGGAAGGTGAGTCAACCTTCTCTTGAATTTGAACTTCAAGCCCTCCAACCATTATTACCTTCCCGTCTTCTAAGAAATCGATATTCTTAATAGAAGTTGACCTATGACATAGTAAGTAGGTTGAAAGCTTCTCTTCGCACCTTGAAATGATCTCACGTTCATCCTCAGATTTTAAAATAGCGACCCTAGTGTAACAGATAAGAACTCCATCTCCCTCCCATTTCTTATGTTTTCTGCTAGAAGCTTTAGCGTAGAGTACAATGAATCTTGCTAGCTCTCTTCCTATTCAAAAGAAATTCCAAACAAATGACTTCATCGCTTCAAACCATTTTCCTTCTCCGATCCGGGTGATTGTGTATCTTCTAGTTCGTAGACCCTCATCTATGAAGATTAAATGAAAAAATCCAACTTAGCATAGATAACTGCGAACTACATAACAGAAAGGGAATGAACATACTTTTATATACAATTTTATTATTCTGCAATCATTTATGTAAATTGGCACATAAGATTTTCGCAAAATGGATGCGCCATAAAAAATTATCACACCAATCAACGGTAATAAAAATATCATCAGAAAAACAATAATGGTTTTGGTTAATTCTAATGAGATAAAGTTCAAAAAATGAGGAATGTACAAAATAATTGTTAGGTAAAGTTCTATTAAATACGTTGTTGAAGCATTCAGGACTAAAATGGTTTTTGTCGCGGGTTGACAATTCACAAAAATCGCAGTGTCAAGCATACAAACGAGCAAAATCACAGAAACAAAATAAGACTGATGGGATACCTTACAGGAAAAGAAGAGGCGTTTTGTCTTACACCACAAGCATTCATTTCCTAATAAAAAAGCATACTAAGTATTTCTCATATGGCCGACACCTTAAATGTATCCTAATTATGCGCATCACATCCGTATAAATACATTAACTAAGCATAAACAAAAATACTTGAAATAAGTTATGTCTAAATAGACATGAAAACTCACATTATGGTTTACAGTTACTGGAAAGCCATGTTAAGCCTTCGGTAAGTCCTTCGCCGTTTGCTGCACACGCAGGTTGCACATACCAATTCCTATCTCTAATCCGAACAAGGCCCAACTTATCTTGGATCTCGTGAGGCTTCATGGCTTAAACAAATCGATAAACACTTAATATGAAATATGCAAATATACCATCGGCTAAATCTTGTTTATTCGCATATACTAGTATGATGGCATCTTTCATTTCACGATCGTTGATTATTCTGTGCAACTCCACTCTTGCCTCGTCAATTCTGCACAAAATGATATCAAACAAAGAAATATAAGATGACTAACCTGTCTCTATCTGCGGCATCCAACACAAATATTAAAGCTTGAGTCCCGGTATAATAATGTCGCCATAACGGTCTAATCTTATCTTGACCTCCGACATCCTGAAAAAATTGGAAATAAACATATTGAAATGAGGAAACAAAATTACCCAAACATTGAATTTTATATTTTTGTAAGTCACAGTTTCTACATTGAAACCAACTGTGGGAATGGTTGTTACAGATTGCCCAAGTTTTAATTTGTACAATATTGCTGAAGAAGAAAAATAAGAAACATCAAATAATTAAATCTTACTTGTTTTTCCTGCAGCGTCAAGCCCTAACATCAATATTCTCATTTCCTTCTTTCCAAAAATTTTAGATAATAACTTCCCCATTTTCTAAAAAAAAATTGTCACGATTATTTCAAATGGAATAAATTAATAATCCAGAAAATTAAAATTTATTATAAACAAATAAGAAAAAAGAAGAAGAAACAACGATTATAAAGCTACAAGGACGAGAGATGGACACCGCTATACTAGACAACAACTAGGCTCGACTAATGTGGTACGCAACGCTGCACCGAACGACGCCAAAGTGCGTACAGATTATAAAATATAATATTACGAAAGCTGTTTTGTAACACTACGACGTGAGGAATTTGAAGGAAAAAAGGAAAAGCACACATTAAACTTTGACCAGTATTACATATAATTTCCAGTTTATTTCTACGGGTGATTGGAACATCAGTGCGGGTCGTTTAATCTTAAAGCAGATGGTCAAGCTCATCAGATTTGTAGAACGAGTTCAATGCAAACACACATGCCGATGAATGGGCTACGCTTCTATGATTTGAAGTATGACTGCTTTTACAAAATTGAGACATCAGCTCAACCTCAATATAACTTTTGCATAGTACATTGTTACCAATGAGTTCGCACATAGCGATTGTTCATACCACTGACTACCATTTTTTTGTTTTTTTGAATTTCTTTCGACTAATTTGAATTTTCAATACTTGAATAGCTTTTATTCCTAGTCATTTCATCCATAATAACTTATTGGACGGAAAAGGTAGATGTGATTCCGTCTGATATTCCAAACTCAATAACATCATTCGACAAAACTCTGCAAACGCCCGCTGGAGTCCCGGTCAATAGAAGATCGCCTTCTTCCAAAGTTACAAACTTTGTCGCATATTCAATCAAAGTGGGAATATCGAAGATCATCATGCTTGTATTGCATCGTTGTTTGTCTATACCATTGATGCGACAGAAAATTTCAACGTTGTGAGGATCAGAAATCTGCAAAATATCTGGATAAGGTATATGGAGTGGTCACGTTACGTCTTCTTTGGGAATAAATTTGGACACTGGACAAGAAGTATCGAAAGATTTAGCTAAAAACCAGGGAGCTCCTGATTTCTTAGCAGTGTCCTGTAAACTAGGAGAAGTTAGGAAGATTCTGTCACGCTTAGCTTGAAAATCTCTGGCGGTCATATCTAGAGCTACAGCATATCCACCCACGAAAGACATAGCTTCCTCTTTGGCAACATTCTTAACTTCCAAGGAGATTTTTGTCGTATTTTCCTTCTAACCTTAGCTTTTTTCGCTATTACAACTCCAAGTTCTACTTCTTGGTGTAAGTTTTCACACCCTGGAGGGATGACAATCTGCTGACCTTCTTCGATGTAAGCATTCGTCGACTGAACAATTGTGAATGGAGAAATAATTGAATATAACGAACTTTCAAGAAGAGCATAGGCTTTTTTGGTATTGGGTTTCCAAGCTCTAAGGCATGATCCTTATAGTTACGCCCGACACAGACAATTTTCTTTCCCAATTGACGGAAGGCAGATAGGGCCATTCTAAATGAAACTTTCGAAGCTCAAATCCGAAACTTGAAACACAAGATCAATTATTAATATGAAGAAAGATCCCGAACATTGAGAACCCTACTGCCACACTTTGGACATTATTTTAAAACTGCTCATTGCGTATCTCGATGTTTTCGGTCTGACGACCATTTTTCATGAGATATCTTACTCTTACTAATCTGAATAGACTAATTCGAACTTAAAAACTTGTAAGCCTCTGGAAAGAGAAGGCCTTCTCAGTTTCAAGCGTTATGATAAAGCGTAGGTGCCTTGAAGTTTCTGATGCCACGACTCATCTCACTTTTTTCAGTGGTTTTTTCTCATGCTTCTATCAATCCTCTACTTCTACTCGCCTTGTTTTCTATTTTCTTTTTCTTTGTATGCTATTGATTGGATATAATCTGACATATAACATGCCTTCATTACATTTCGCCTCTAGTCTATTATTTCGAGTTTGTTCGCCCTGCCAATGCAGTCACTTGAATATTTCTTTCATATTGATTACTTTTAACTCATATTAGGTTCGTAATCATCTAGCTTCCAGAATATTATGAAAGTTCGAGCGAAGGTAATATCTGGGCGGGATGAAAGTTTCGAAGTTTCTGAAGAGGTAGCACATTGGCATGAACGATAACGATTATATTTTTGTTTAAGATTACTGTTGAACAGTTTAGACGCTTAGTGTCAGAGAGGATATCCATAAGTTCGGAAAAAATCCGTCTACTTTTCCAGGTTTTCGTTAAAAACTAGCTTAAAACGAATGAGCATGGTTAAGGGGCGATTTCTTTCTGATAAAGCTAAAACTCTAGCTCATTATGGCGTCCAGGACGGGTTTGTCATACATGTGGTAGAGCAAATGAATCACGTGTAAGTCTCTTTTTCTTGTATTCCCTTATGAAGTTTGCTTTCAAGAAATAATATGCCCGTGTATGCTGATGAAGTGAACCAACAACGGAGAAGGAATACTGGTGGGAGCTATACAAACCGCAGAGTTTTAGTTCCACCTGTACGATCTGTTATAACATTCACAAGAGGAGGAGCTGTAACAGAGCCCTCAAGATTACAGGCAAAACTTTTTTGTAGCGGCGTAGTAGAGTTTCTTCTCTTCTCAGGACCTTGTTAGAAGAGCAATAGATGATTTGCCGATAATTCCCGCAGAAGTGAGGACTGGATTGAGAATAGACATGACCGCAACGGGTTTAACTGTGAACATGCCTGCATTGAAGTAAAAGCGATACTTTTTGTTCTAAAATTTTTTTTAGTTGTCCTCATGTTCCGAGCCAAGCTTTAGAAAGAATCATAGCTATTGATCGAGTTCTGAAATACATGAGGTTTTTCCGCACAAGCGCAGAGGTTGTTGCACGGTTGTTATTAAGATGGATCACAATTGCCTTTTCAGAAAGATGATGGAATCTGCAGTATGATTGATAGTTTATTAGATTCCACTCATTGGCCTCCCGATAATATCATCAAGGTTACTCGTGGTTTCTTACTGAATATGGATAGCTTCTCAGATATTAACATGCCAACACAAGGTTCGAATCCACGCTAATTGAGTTACATGATTTATTTTGTTCAGAGTATGAAAATAATGACCCTGAATCAGCAGATTATCAAGGTAGATACCAAAGTTATCCAATCCCGGGAAATGAATCGAACGCAAACATGAGTCCTTATATTGCTCGGTAAAACATCCAAGAAGCTTGCTTTTATTTCAAATGTTCAGACATGCCTTAGCATCTGATCTAGCTAAAAAACATGACGAACTCCACGAGGAATACATGAAGTTTCAGCCTCATCTCAAGCGATATAACTACATCCTAAGTTCGCATCATGTGTTCAACATAGAGGAAAGAGATGTGAGATTCACTTATTCGTAGTTTCATAATCTTATATTTAAGTACTTGTTGACTGATCCTCGTGCTAACATTTTGTGCGTTTACTCTCAACATGTGCGAAAGAATTTGCATAAGTATTCTCATGCATTGCACATCCTGTCTGAATTGAACGTTAAACTGGAAGACCCTCTTCCACGAAGGCTATACCCGCAAAATAGAGTGTTTCAATTCAGTAATCCATCTCAGGTATACTCTTTCGGTTATTTAGACGCAGAAGATATTTCAGGGACAAATTTCGTTCGAAATCGTTGATCCGCATAACCCTAACCGTATTGAAACTGCGCGACATCAGACAGCTAGCGACATGTTCAGATGTACCACGAATGGTGAAGCTTTAGCAAGATTCATAATTGACCCATTTTCTTGTTTTCAGAACCTACTAGCTTTGATGGCTTGATCTCTTTATTTCCAACAGGTTTGCATGCTTGTCTGTTGTTCATTTTATGATATTACTTTGCAGGGTACCAACGTCCTCAAACACTTTTTTCTGCTAGTATGATTGAAGACTGTATGGTTCTTCAACTTTTTTCTTTCAGGTAGACCAACGAATAACAACCGAACGTTGGGCGGTACTCGGAGGCCGATCATAGTGGATGGTCAAATCGAGTCACCACCCCCTATCACTACAGGAATCACAACACCGCACGTAACATCTTCTGAAACTGGAAGTGACTCTCAACGTAGAAGGCGCGTATTTGAAATTAGTCAGCTGGGTACACAGAGAGGTTCAAGTCGAGTTCCTTCTTCTGCAACAAGTGTTCTGGAAGGTAATAACGTTCCTTCTGAAAGATCATCTTCTGCTCGTGCACCAGAAAATCGTGCCACGGCGCCTTTCGAGCATTCCTTGCTCGCTCCTCTGATCCCATCTGTAGGAGAACACATGCGCACTTCTAATATCCCTAACCGTCAAAGTTTTGCGGATGATTATCAAATACTGCAAAACAGAACTGATCCGATTATTGGGTTACAGAATAGGACGGAGAGCCATAATGTACAAAGTGACACTGGCGCAGCTTTAACTTCTGATGCAAACACTTCCTCTCAGCCTATGGATTTACCAGGTCGACCATACGTAGCTCCAGAAGTTGTGTATCCTCCACATTCTCCTAGCCTTGATTACATAGGTCCGATCGATCTTAATGATGATCATAATGAACTTCGACGACGCTTGACTGAAGCGGTGAGAAGTTACCAAGATAATATGGAGCATGTGGTTGCGGCACACGCAATTTTGTTGGAAAATCATTTTTCTCTGAGAGCTACAACTGCGAGAGGTTTGTAGTTAATGTATATGTTCAGTAATTTAGTTGTTCTGAGTTTCAGCACGTGACGCTAGCAATCCATTCGAAAGACTATATCGACAGATCATAGATGCTGGAATCACCAACATAGGCAGAAGTTTTGGTGTGAATGGGCTGAACCGTGCGATGTCAGAACTACAAACCAATCCTTTGTCGATTTTACTCACCATCGTGCATTTCGCCGTAGCTGTTCGACATTCTTTTTTTTTTCGAATTTTATTCCTCAATTTTCAGGATATCAACTTACCGGAATACCTGCGCTCCTTGCCGGGAGAGGTGTGAGCTCTAAGTCTTAATTAATACAAGTTTATTGTTCTAGAACCGCCAGCCTGCAGTTAATCCAACATTTCCTGCTAATCTCATCAACGCTGCGGTAGTAAGGAGTTCGCATCACTCTTATTATAATTCTTGTAGGCTCAATCAGAAAATCGACGTACCGCTGAGACGTTCCTAGAGAGTTTAACAAGCATGTTAGATGGAACCACCTCTCCTATGGTTGGCGGAGTTGAGATTAGGGTGAGTATTATTTGTCTGTAGCAACACTTTATATATCGTTCAAGCTCGAACCACATGGTTTCAACAGGGTAATCGCCAACGTATGTTGAACTCCAAGGAATAGTGCTAATGAGTTTTAATTTTCAGCATCCTAGAGTCACGGCTCAATTCGACCGGGATGACGCAGCAACACCTAGACCTACTGTCGCTAGTTTACTTCCTTCTGAACTAGAATCACATTTTGCTACTTTACGCGAGGGTGGATCTCAGAATAGAGGTGGAAGTGGACTGCCAATGATGAGTATGCGACAGAGAGTTTTAAGACCCGACCCTTCACCCGTAAACAAATAGTTTCTGAATTTTCAAATTTTAACGACAATTCAGGATTCCCCCCCGATTCCGCTTGATCCTTTCCTTAACTGTGATAGTTTGTTGGATTTCACAGGTGCTGATTCTGCAGTGTCAGGATCAATGTTCCATCAAATTTCATCTTCTCGAATGGTTTATCATACAGTTTCTTGTTTTCTACTGTCGTATTTCCAGTTCAACAGTTCTTTCCGTGACTCACTGAGTACCAGAAGAAGAACAAATTTACCTACTGAGCCCTACGGAGTTCCTACGATGGCCGAAATACGAGTAAATCCTATGACGTTTATCTTGGACTACGTGTATTTTCAGATGGCTCTTACTCACAATGGAGAAATAATTTCTCCTAGTGAAGAAGCAAGTGTCATCCTCATCATTCAACATGCTATTAGATGGATCTTATTACTCATGAGAGAAAATGATATATCCCGAGTAGAAGGTAAAATGGTTTCCCTGTCTTTTGAATGTTTTCAATGATTCAGAAACCGCTGGACGGTCCAGACAAATAGTGGGAATCAGACAGCTTCACGATGAAATGGTCGCTGTGAGCTCAATCGCTTCGCTTAATTTAAAAACTTGTGATTTAGGCCCACTCGGATCCAGAAGAGAGGTTTTTGAACCGTGCTTCATTATTCAGTCAGGAGAGTTTATCAACATTAATGCTGAACGATCTACCAGGTATGCAATTGCGAAATATCAATTCATCCCTTTGTTCTCAGATTCTGAAATGGGAAGGTTACAAGATATATATGATAATCCTCATGTGATAGCAAGAAATCCAAGTTTCGATTCTGCATCAAACGCACACCTTGCCAGGAACACCGGATCTTCCAGTCGGAGACTTCATGCTCTTTGGACTACTCCTCTCAGATTCGATCCTAATTCTTCGACACCAGTTTATTTCCAAACGAATACCAACTTGCCTGCCAGAGCTGCACCTCCTACTAACCCTGCTGTTGCCAGAATCGCGGTTCCCTTAGTTCAGCCATCAACCATGAGAATGCCACCGAATATTGTTGGTATAGCAAGTATTAGAAACTCTGGGAGTCACGGTGCAACAACTGCTTCCACTTCTCCTGCGACCGCAGCTATGGTTGCACCAGGAAGAAGTGGTCCAGTTCGCTTAACTCCTTCCAGCATTAGAATAGCTGTTCCCGTAATAGGATCTACTGTTCGAAATCTCCCTAGTTCGGATCCGAGTTTAACATTTGCGGAGCAACTCGCTAGACAAGTAGAAGAAAACATGAGGAATATGGGAGCCAGTGTAAGCCTTTTAACCAATTCACGAGCCGGCAGTCCATCGTCTTCAACTGCCCAAGAAAGGCCGAGCAACTCAAGAGAAGCTATAACAGTTCGAGCACCGGAGCAAGGAACTTCTCCTCGTGCAAAAAAGAGAAAAACGGAAACTGACACAGTTAGATAAATTGTGAGAATTTTAAGAATTTTTCTTTCAGAGTTCCGCTCCGGCTTCCAGCCGAGCTTTGTTCAACAGAAGTATTCCCATGAACACAGTTAATAGAACAGTAAGTGTGGACGCTTCAGTTTTTAGTAATTATGTTTGATTAAGTCTTGGGAACGTATTGTAGCTGCAGATGTTGAGAGGCAAAGGAACTCACCACCCCGTGTGTGTACATTCAGCAGAGGATATTTAGCAGGAGGATATTGTGCAAGAACTGTAAGACTTAATTCATAGTATTGAGTTTAACCGATATAAAGTTTAAAAAAAAGATATGACAACTCTTTCACTTTAATTTCAGGTCAGTTCTCTACCCAGATCTTCGTCGTTTACGGGCATAGTTGACAATTTGACGCATTTGAGTGTCGATGGCTTTCCAGAGTCTCCTATGACTCAAAATTTAGATTTCCTTGACGAACCAGATTAAATTTATATTTAAAATATGTTTTTGCCCGGTATTTTGTTCAGCAAGTCTTCAGTGCTTGCATTAGTTCTCATATATTTTAGTTTATTAATTTAAACTATTCACTTTTTGAAATATAACTGTTACATTCATAACTTTATCAATTATGAGAACGTTTCGATTTTATTTGTTATAGTTCTTTTTATTCGATAGAACGCCTAATAAACGTTATGTGTAGTTTTTGTGGGTGATGAATACATATGTTTCTTCAACATATTCCATTCTTTTATCGTTCTAATGACAACTTTGTAAATAGTATTTGTAAGTATGAAAGCAAGAACCTCTAACGCCGCTGTGCTGGAACAAGCTTGGAAGAACTCTAGGAAATCGGTAACAAACTGATATTCATGTGTTTTGTTATTTACTCTTTAGAACTCTTTCAAACACGGTGGTTATGACTTCGAGGTTGTAGAAGATCACATTTTGGAGTCGATGTGTAGACATAACGAAGACGCTTCTTCCTGCTCAGTATCAAGCTCCCACGAAACATAACTTCTTGACTTTTTACAGAAATGTCTTTTTGCTAATACCTTGTCCTTACCCGAACTACCTGAAATGGTGTTTCCTCATAACCAACTTGTCATATCCTTTTCAAAATTTCCAGGTAACAATAAGCTGAAAGAGATATATTAGTTTTTAGGATCTTGTATTCGTTTTAATGCGCTTGATGCTCTCAAGCTTGTATGCCCCGACAAGGTGCCAGATATTCAAGTCGCTCCTTCGGTTGTTTGGCAAGAGTCGAGAAAAGAGTTGCAAATGAATGGTCAAGCCGAGCCATATGATTGGACTTTCACAACTAAATATTCTGGAACCGTAGAAAATTGCAAAGTCGGAACGTGAAAGTTCTTACAGAATCAATGAACAAAATTTAGCTTGAACCAAGTGAAGAAACGATTGATATGGAGAGGTTGAAGCGCCAGGATCCAATTGCGTTTTATGGTTTCGTCACATTGTATGAAGATGAGCTTGCTGATCATGGATGTGCCAAAGTATTTTTTCAAGTTATTAATGTCCCGAAACACTGTTGTTCAAAGCATGATCCTCATTCCCTCCTCCACAGTTGCATTCTGCAATGTTTCATGATATTTCCAAAATGTTTGTTTGTTCCAGATGGAAGTGAGGATACGCGTCATGCCAACTTACTTCTTTGTTCTAGTTCGTTTTTACCTCCGTGTGGATCGAGTATTAATTAGGTAAATCTCTTCCAACACTAATAGAACACTGAACGTTTCTCCTGTAGGGTGTGCGACACTCGCCTAGTCGGTGATAATCATGCCAACTATATGATTAGAGAATGGAGTTTACGAGAAGCGAAATATGAAGAAGTTGCTCATCTGGTTTGTTGAAGAAACAGTTAGCTCTGTACCAACCTCCTATGTTTTTCCAGCCTTCCAATGTTTTACTTGATGGTAACCAAGTGTGGCAGTATTTACCAGTAAAAGAACAAGAAATTGTAAAAATTATTCCGAATGCTTAACTGTTTTATATGTGATTCTGATCGCGGGTTTTATTTCAATGATGAAGAATAATTATATGAAAATGTTGTGTTACAAATATACGTCTAAAGATTTTGAAAAACCTGGAAATTTGAGTTCGAAGCTGTAGTTTAAAAAAAATTTCAAAAATCGAGACCATGAAATCATGATGATCAGCATTTTCTGCTCTTTTCTTCTTCATCCTATCCCTTATCCTATCTCATCATTTTGTCGTATGTCTCCATCTACTTCCAGCTTGTTGTGTCGGTTGTGTTTTCATTGTTCCGCCCCCATGTGCATTTCTAGCACACGTTGCTCCACTTGTTCTTCTTCAGCTTTTACAACGTACGGCCTTTGCTCTGATTAATAGACGACTTAAGACTTGCTTCTTTTCAATTGTCGTTCTTTTTCTGTTTAAACTTCTCAATTACTCATGAGAACCATATCGATCGTCTACTGTTTTTCATTGATTATAAGTACTGGATAAGATTGCTGAAAAGAGCTTGAAAGTTGAACGAAAAACGAAAATGATAGAATTTTGTTTTCTCTCTCTCATGCATCTTGTTCTAGTACTACGTGCAACAACTTTTTCCAACCCCGAGTTTGATGTTGGTAGAACCAACTTCAAAATATCACACCTGTTAACAACAGGGCCGTTAAAGTTCAGATATACTTCAAGCACATAGTGAAACCTTGTGTTATATACATTTTTAAAAGCTTTTTAAAGAACAGCTGACCTTATCATCAGTTATTAACTTCTTGGCAGCATTGCTTAAGTCGAATAATTTTTTATAAACTCTTGCATGGCAGGCAAATTTTTTTTCAGAAATTGTTATGGTTAACAAAACGCGTTTCTTTGATGCCAAGTACATTCGATTGTTAATCCAAGATCTGAAAGATAAGTATGCTGAGCACACAGAAATTATCCTCAATCTCACAATATCTATTATGGTTTGTTAAAATATCTTTTGTTGAACTTTTGTATAACTTCCCGTTCATACTAGGTTATTGCATTCATTAGCTATCAAGTTATGACTCTCTTGACAACATCCAAGAAATATGATCGGAGGAAAGAAGGTAAACAGGATGAGAAAAAGGTTTCCACCGCTTGACTTTTGATTTATAATGAAAGTTTTGAAGGAAACTTCCGAAAAGGGGGTGTCAGACGACGGGTTTATCTCTGATCTCCATGCTTTCGTTTATGACGAGAAAGAGGTTTGTGGCTAATGTTCTCACAGAAAAAAACCGTGAACTACTTCAGATACCTTTCTTCACGCCATTGTATGATGACGATGAATCGTTGAAAAAGTCTCAGTTTTTCTACGAACAGATGAAAATGCGTAGAAGTATAAGAACATTCAGGTGAGTTCCACAAGATTCTTTCTATTCTTAACTATCTTTCAAGTGGCCGGCCAGTATCTCTCAAAGTAATTCAGAATTTGATAAAGACTGCTGGTAAGAATTGAATTATATAATTTTTACACGCTTTTTATAGTTCATTCTTCTCAAAAAATCGTTTCAGGTTCCGCCCCATCTGTTGGAAATGCACAACCATGGGTGTTTTGTGTAATCGTTCGAGATGATTTGAAACATGATATTCGTAGTATTCTCGAAGCAGATGAACGTGAAAACTACACGAAAAGGTTGTTCATCTACTCTCTAGTCTAGATTAGAAGTTTTGTTTTAAGAAAAGGAGTCGAATGGATAGTAGATGTATCTTCTCTGCAATCTACTTGGAGTCGTCCTTATATTACAGATGCTCCGTATCTATTAGCTATATGTCATGAAGTATGTTATGTTCCATTTTCATTACTTCATTCCCATTTTCATTCAAGGTTTTCAAAAATGTTGAAGGACAGCTCGAACGAATGTACCATTACAATGAGATGAGCACTTTGATAGCTGTAGGAGTTTTGTTAACCGCAATACAGAATATTGGTCTCTGCACAGTAGTCACGTCACCTCTAAATGCAGGACCTCAAATATCCAGATTATTGAAACGTCCTGACAATGAATCAGTATGTGAAGTTTTAAAAAAAGCTCTGTTGAGTATTTATTTGTTCAGCTTTTACTTCTTTTACCTCTCGGATATCCAGCTGAAGATGCAACAGTGCCTGATTTCAAAAGAAAGCCTGTCGAACATATCATCAAGTTGTACTAAATCCCAAAACTATTATTCCTTGTTGTTGTTTTTGTTGTTGATCTCAGAAAATGAATATGTATATACTTATATATAGATTATATTGCTGGGTTCTTCCTGCAAAGTTATACGCAACCGGTCTAATTATCTGCTCGAGGGAAATGAAATGCTGAGCTTGCTGACAAATTTATAAATAGGCTAATCAAGGTTAAACTACAAACAAATCAACAGTAGTGTTATAAGAGTGTTTTATAGCATATTGATCGGATATTCAAGTCTGGAAGACGAACTGACTACATGGTAGTAAAATAAAGCACATATACACACATTTTTGTATAAATACATTCGAAACCTATCAATTAGAATACTTGATTGGATTATTAATCACTTAGGAAGATCATAAATACCAGGTGCAACACCGTAAAGCAAACCGTGAATGAGTCGGATCTCATCAGGAGACAGATGATGCATTGCAACGAGATTCGGATGAAATATTGAAGATCCCTAAACTTATATTTATTTCTGAGAAGCTTCATATACTTACCATATGTTCAATATCATCCATAAGGAATGAAGGAGTTAAATCAGCAAAATAATGTTGTTCAGGTCTCCAAGGTAGAAACCTTTGTCGTCCAAAACTGTCGCGGCTATCAGTGGGATAGATAGACACGGAAGAAAGGCACCTTCAAGAAATAACTGAGGCGACTTGTCTTACTACAGAGCTCACCGAGCGATAGCGTAATCTTCCCACTCATGATAACCACACAAGGTCTTATTAGTATATAATTTTTCTGCGAAGATCTCCATGGCTGCTCTGCTCATAACATAACCACTACCTCCTGCATTATAACCATGCTCTTTCTGAAAGGATGATCTCACTTATTTGAAAAGAACTTTCCGTACCGCTCTTCTCTTCAGCCGAAAACCTATAAAGTGGGGTAGATTAGGATCAAAGTTCTGCAGGTATTTTCTCAGAACATCTACAACCACATACGTGTCGTCATCAGCCTTGTAATACCTGCAACGAATGAACAAGTGTTTCAAAAGGAAATTGAACTTACCAATCAAACTCGGAAGATATATTTTTAAATACATAAAGAAGAGCTAAACGTGTTTTCCAAAATAGTTTGTAATAGCTTTGAGGTAAAAATCGAAATATAGTGTGGTAGGGTACGGTGTCATCCAGAAATCTATCACCGTTAGTCAGGAAATGGTACGAGTCACAACGACTAGGCCATGTGCTATTCATGGCTTTCACCTATAAACAGCAAAAAACATGATCAGTAAAAATTGTAGCTTGATGAATACTCTTGTATGATGGTAACTTGTTGTCGTCATTATCCAACATAGTAAAGATCCCTGTTTTCGTTGCTCTTTAGCAGCTTTGCTCACTTCTGCATAATTCAAATGGCTCTCATCGTACAATCTTAAGAAATTTAAATAATTTTTCTCTTTCTCAGAAGATGCTAACTCAAAACCACTGTCGTCAATTGGAATAAACGATATTAGCTCTATACCAGTTTTATATTGAACTTGATAAACTATGTAGACAAAAACAAGAAGAAATAAACATGAAACAATCCATATGGACTTGAAACGAGAACACCGTAAGAGGGAAATCTGAATGAGATAAATGGTAACAACGAATGGCATATTTCGTATTACCTTCAAATCATTGAACTGATGATCGTATTTATCCTTGTACATGACTATAAGTTCATGACCGAGTCAAATGTGAGAATTTTTCGGATAGGATGAACCTTGTGGAGTATTCAAGACAAATATTGGAGATAAATAATGTGAATGAAACGAACAAGATGAAGAACTACTTTCCTTATCTTTGAATCTACATCTGGACACCCTCTTTTCTCCAGAATCTTTTCTCCAAGATTGCGATGGATTATGAGAGTCTCAAGTTCTGCGAAATTATTTTATACGAAATTAATTTGAACTTTCGTTTATTCTTTATACATCTCTTATTATTACAATATGGAAATTGTTATTTTGTTAGAATGGCGAAATGAATATGCAGTTTCTTTAGTTTTCAATAACTTCATCAGATCTTCAAATAGTTCAGAACAGCCTTCTCTGTTCCATCATCACAGATAAGGGTTGGCTTGCCATCTGCATCCACAATATTTTTGAAATGAACTTCTTTGATTGTCTGAAGGCAGTTTTATTATAATTCGTACAAGATACACATTGTTCTCAGAGATCAGAGAGAATGAAATACGGCAATGCGTCTTCATATACATCTCCTGCCTCCCCTCCTCTCCCTCCCTCCCTCTTGTACAACTCAAGAAAGAGTTTGTTCAATATTCCTTTTGTTATAAAAGAAAAAAATTTTTTTTATCAAAAAATTAATTATTTAGTCTTATTCATCGAAAAAAAATGAGTGCAAAGCTCACCTTGTATCCAAGTTTCTGCAACAAAGCTTGATTAGCCTGAGAACTGGTTTCTGATGCGATTCCTTGTATTTTGAATTCCTGAATAAGCTCGAAAGTATTTGAGTTTTTTGAAGGAAATAAAACATTTAGTTTAGGATTCTCCAAGTGATACAGAGCCATTCGCTTAGCTATTCCTTGTCTTTGAAACTTGGCAGCAACACAACTCATCTCTCTATATTTTATTTTTGATTTGATGGACAACATTAAGGTTAACCTGTGCAAAACTCTACTGACGTCATCCGGGACCAATTTATAGAAGGAATTATGCAGCTGATTCAATACAAAGGCTCAAAGTAACACAATTCCAGAAGTATTTACAGCTATCTCACCTATTGAACCGCTTGGCGATTGATTAGGTGTTCCAAAAGAATATTGATTTTCAATATCCTCCTCACTCTTCTCCCAAATGGATTGTAATAAAATGCCAGCCAACTCATTAGTTTCTAAACAATATTTCTTCATGCCCGGTTCTCAACCTTCAAACCTTTTTCCCGAGCAATGACCGAAAATGGAACTTTTAGCGAGCTATCCAATATTTCCTCAGCGCATGGACGGAACTGCTCTTCAGTAATTTTAGCAGCCTGATGATCACTTTAAATTCTAACACTAAGAGCTTTTTAAAACTTACGCGGCTCATTGACTCTTGTGTTATAAAATATTTAAATAAAAACTGAAGAATCTCGCCTTTATCTGTCATGGTGGGCACAGAGAAAACTATATTCGCCATTTCTTATCTGGATAGTATTCTGACAGCTGAATGAGTTGAAGTAGAAAATGCTTTTTTTCTGTTTAAACAGTGCGTAGTAAAAAAAAGGAGATAGAGAGAAAATATACTTGTTCTTCTCTAGAAAAATGTTAAAGTGAAGAAAAGAATTAGTTATTATCAACAGCAAGAGAGTGAAAGAGAAACAAAGGGAAAGAGAAAGAAGAAGACAATGAAGATGAGAAGAGGAGAAACGATGGGAGGGCCGGCCAGGCTGTAGCTAAGAAAAGAAAAATGTTTTAAAAAAACTAATGTTGTAAACGAAACTGGAAGTTTTTGAAAAGGAAACGATTGATGTTATAGAATAGATTTGAGTTCATTGAAGAATTAACGAAACAATTAAAGTTAATATTACTATAATCCCTTATTGGGGGGGATGATGGTTAAATGACGTCACTTTATAGGAATTTGTGGAAGAAGAGTAGGTGGCTATAGATAGATGGCCAAAAACATTTAATTCAAAAAGAAGAGAATAAAATAAAAATATAATAAAAATTAAAGAAAAATGATTCTTTATATAGCTATATCCTTATCGTATGCATACAAACTGACTACAAATATAGTCTGTAGCGAATAGGAGTGTAAACACAGAAATCCCTGTTTCACATTTGATGATACCCAAATTGAAAACTACCCAGTTCAATAATCAACTTTGCTTTCTCTTCATTCTACTTATCTTTTTTTTATTGTAAAACTTTGAAATTGAACACAGTTTCATGTCAAAGCATGTCATTTTCATGATTTTTTCATTCAACCCACAATAAAAACTTTTTCCTGTCTCTCGCTGAGAAATGAGAATAAAAGCTAATTTGGAAGGGCTGACAGGCTTAACACCTGCCATGTTCTGCAACCCTACGACGTTTTTTCTTATGATTAAGAAGGTATGCATGTAATAATTGACGTTTCGTGTAGAGAGAAGAGGTTTGATGAAAGCAAAAATGTTTTTTAATCTTTTATTACAGTAAGAGTATGATGCATATGTTGAACATCCAATTTGTCGAGCTGATAGGTTTGAGGAACTTCCATATTATCATAATGATGTGATGATGATTCTCGGAATGTTGCTAAGCGTTTTCCTTTCAAGCTAAACTTGAGTGCATATTATGATCGTTTAAGCTATCTAAAAATTACTTTGAATGATTAGTTAGCTGGTCGTGCATATCTCTGAAAAAGGAAATTAGTTATCAGGAAAGGTTACGAATACTAACTTAAAACTTCAAGAGAGAACATATTATATGAAGATATACCTTCTTGGAAAAGCTCCGCTGATATGTGACGCCTATGAATTATTTCATATTAAAACTAATGAACACGAGTGGTTCTGTCGAATTTCTTTTATTTATGAATCTCTAGTAGCTATGTTCCTTATCAATTCACCTGAATCAGTTACTATGGAAAAAGACTTCCTGAAGATTTATAGTATCAAAAAACACAAGTTCTAATTTTATTATATTCACTAAGATTTCATTTTTATATTCCCTAATTGGGAACAGATCTCATTAACCTAAAGTTCGGGGTGTCGACCCCGCCTACTAAGTTGAAGCTGAAAACTTAAAAAAGGTTGAAAATATCCGCCTTTGTTGCTCATACGCTTAAATAATTGACCCTCGACTAATATTTATAAGCCATTCATTGCTATCATTTTGGAATATTTCATCCTCTTATCCAGTGAGACTCAAACTATGTTGCATCTTGATGTTTCATCCTACCTTTCTATGGTCAGTTTTGTTTTGTTTTCTTTCATATTCACACAGAGCTAAACACAACCGCTCATGTCTATTTCAAATAAAAAAATGATGAATGAATGTTCACGTGGTCCACGTCACGTCTACACGCCATATTCGAACTTCTGTTTACAGCCTGTGCAGCAGATACAAAATTAAATGATCTAAGAAACCAAAATTCTTAAAGGCTCATTAACTTTAAAGCATTTTCTGTAAAAGGAATGAATGAAACACAGTCTAAACTTCTCAAAATAGATTTGTTTAGACTTTTCACTGATCATAGATTTCTAATTTGTTTTGGAATGAATCATTTAGTGGACCTTTCCTTAGAAACATGAACAAAAAAAATGTAATAAGAGATATCTTATAAACAATAATAGCTTGGTGACAGGCTGCACAACCTGAATATCCTCTGATATCTTCATTTCCTTTGTAATAATTTTGTTCAAAACAATACCTGATCAACAGAAAAATTTTTTTTTGTTTGCAAACACACATCATCCATTTGACCTTTTCAAGATTTCGTTCCGCTGCAAAGCATCTCCAGACTGTTAGTGCCAAGCGATAAATAAAGCTGCATCAACATTTTTTTTGAACCTTATATCTTACACATTTATAATATATAAATTTTATTTTTTTCTCATCATTTCTGCAAAAACATTTATGAATTCAGGTAGTAGTCCTCACTATTACAACGACTGAATCTCGCATACTTAAAACCCCTGCATCTTCATTAGCATCGGAAGTTTCTTGGAGATCCAGGTAAAACATAATTTATGCTATAATTGCATGTAAATATCAGAGCAAATAAAAAAAAATGCATCTCATAGATACTTGTGAGTTCTGATTCCGTTCATACACTTCAAATTACGTCATAACCTTTTCTTGCAAAGAAGTCTGTATGTGTCCCTCACCCAGAGTGTTTTATGACGAGGGAAACAACTACAACGTAATATAAAAAAAGAGCTTTTCCTATTAAAAATCAAATGCGTTAACCATTTCGCAAATGTTTATGGTCTAAATAACTATCATTCCCAATTGTCAGCTAATAATAGACTTACATGGCTATGCAAAAGGAAAGTGAGAGAGAAAAGCACAAGAGAAAGCAGCCGTTTCGGATATAAATATAGAAACTATTATGTGCTGGATGGAAGTTTTATTTAAATATGTCTTCTAATCTTAATTATTATTTACTAGTACAGGCAGAATAAGTGGAAATTATTGAAAATTAATTTAGCAGGTTGCGACGAACTGTCGAATGCTCATCGGATGCTGATGATGTAATGAACACGGCTTTCGCCAAAATCTTAAGTAGACAAGAGAAGGAAAGAGATTATTTGCAGTTTCATCCTGAAGAACAAGTAACCATAAACTCCTAATATGGTTAAGTTCTACTATTCTATTCAGATTATAATGGAACAACAACTAAAACACGGAAATCATTTATCACCTATGAACAAGGAATGCTCTATAGAATCTCGATCTGCCAATGTTTTGCCTGATCAGCCATTACGTGAGAGATCTTTGTGCCCATATCATCACGTTCTGAACTATAATCCTAAGGTACTTACAAACTGCTCTTCTATTTATAGCCGTTCCTTATAATTTAACTATTAAATTTCATCCTCCCACCATCATCACATCATTATCGACTTCTTTAGATATTAATTCAAAACTATTAATAAAAGGAATGAATGCATCTTCATGAAGCATTTCCTTGTTTATGGCTTGAACATTTTTATTTGCAGAGAATTCCTGCCTCAATAACTGAAGTTGTTTGTACGTGTGATTCGATCGGATCTCTATCAATGCCAATGAGGTGTGAGCCTATGTACTTCCATGTACGCGTACTTCTATACTCGGAAGATTGCAAGAAGTTTGTAGAAACAACTGAAAAGATATCTCTAGCATGTGTTCCCGTTTTTGTGGTATGTTAAAATGTCTTTTCTTCTAAAAAATTCAAAAAAAAGTCTTTACAGAACCAGATTGAAGCTGGAGCACCCATCACCGATATCAAAGGAGAATCAGCCGAAGTCAAAACATAAGCAGATTCGATTAGCGAACCGACAGAAAGGTGGATTCGACGAGATGCAGGGCTTTACGTTTGATGATTTAGTTTATCTTTTTCGTTGTCTTTCAAACTTTTTCCTTTAATTGTTTATCAACATCTATGCGACTTCCAGTTGTATCATAATATGTTTTCTTCTGTAGAAAGCTAACTGTTCAAAGGATTTCAAAGAAAAATATTTATTTACCTTTCTTTGTTTCATATGTAAAGAAGTAATTGTTTGTTCATTTGAAAAGGCTCGAAAACACCATGAAACGAGATGTCACTGTCTACCTTAGACCCAACAGTCCGAGAAAATGTTAACATTTTCATCGAAATATTACTTTTTCAATTAAATTTTGAAACTGTTATGTCGCTCGTGAAGAAGAAAAACGTCTTTGATTTAACGTTTCTTTTGATTCCGTCTTCCAATGTTTGTTTTGTAACTTTTGGAAAATTTCGTTGTGAAGAGAGAGGTTTTAATCCACCGGTCTCTTTGAGATGCAAAAATGTCTTTTCTTCCAGAACTTCCGATGAAAACTTTTTTTTTTACTCAAAATTGCATAATCAAACAACATATGTCGTTCACACCCAATTTACTACTATTGATTTCGCTACATCAAAATGCCAATGCACGTTTTTTTTTCATGTTGAACAGATATATAGCGGTCGTGCTCTTCATTTTTGCTCTCCGCATAGATCATCTGGTTGTGCATAGTTCAATGAGCTTCATCCCTTAAGCTATTTTGTTCCAACTTATGAGTATACAACCACGTGATTGCTTGTTTATATGTTTGGATAGTTCAAAAGTACCTCAATCGACTAGTTTTGGAATTTTATCTCTTTCGAAGAGTTGAAGAACGTAAGGTTGTGAAATTGTATCGTTCAGCGTTCAAAATGAGCTTTAGAGAGAGACAGAGCGTTACAAAAAATTGATAGTTGAAAATTGCACATTGTCACCGGTGTGCATGTGACACTAGTAGAGTCAATTCCCCTCACTGCATGCAACGCGCTCCAATGCCAAGTGGCGGGAAGTGCCGTCTCGGAGCATAAGCCTCATCCGAAGTTGTTTTAACTAATTAAGCTTTTCGTTCAGACTAGTTTCATGTTGTAGTGTTCGAGGAAGATCGAAAGGCTTCATTAAATGGCCGACGTTAATATAACAAATCGAAGAGCAGTAAGAGTATAATAAGGAACTGGATGAAATATAATTTTTTTAGAGAAGGAAAAACCCTGAAAATCCTGAAGTCATCGAGACTTGGGATTCAAGTCATAACCAAAATGCAGACTCACAAGTATTAAAACTATTGAAAATCTAAACAAGATTGGTTTTCAGCTGACCGAATTAGAGTTATCTCCTGAAGAAAGGAAAAAAGAACGACAAAAACGTGAAGTTAAAAATAATATTTTGCTGGATCGTGCCCGTCGTCAGGCTGAGAATAGACTAGCTCAACAAGGGAAGAGTATGAAAAAAGCTATCTCATCGGTCAACTAATTTTGAACCTGTTAATAGATAAGGAAGCTCAAACTGGTATTGTAGCGCAGCTATTGCAAGCACAGAAAGAGTCCAAACTTCTGCTTGCTAACTGTTTCGAGCAAACAACAGTATTAGATCTTATAGACCAGTCATGCGTAGATCGAGAAACTATATCAGTGAGTAAAAATCATGTGCAATCTTTGTTAAATATTTGTATGAATTTCAGGACATGGCAGTTGCCATTGACGCGGCATCAACTGTTTATGGTTATCGAGTTGATCGCACTCATTTAGACGCCCAGGAAACTAGTGTGAACTTTCTTAAAAATATTGTGGAGAATTCTCCCGTTAAAAATAGTTTGTTCAAATATTCCTTAACATTCCTCATTCTTTTTCAAGGCGACAAGAGTTCTGATTCTGATTCTCCTGCGAAAAAGAACAAGACCAAAGATGGTAACAGTTTTTCAAGTCCTTCTATCATTTTCTTGTTTAGCTGAAACTGACATTCAGAAGCGAATTGATGAACTTGTAAATAATGCTGAAGATTTGGATGCAACTGAAGTAGAAGAAGAAGAACCAACAGGAGAAGTAGAAGGTTTGCAAAATTGAGAAAATTGTCTGGTTAGGTTAATGTTTTAGTGGAAGCTCGTCCATCGGAATTGTTTGATGATGCCTCAACATTCGATGACTTGAAAAATCACTTAACAGCGTTAAAAGAAGAACGAGTAGAAAAAGCTTTAAAAATAAAATGGAAGGTAGGCTTTATCCATTTCTGATATATTCAGCGAATTGATATACAGAATCGTATTTTGGAAGAAGATGATGAAAAAATATCGATGGTTACTTCTGAAACTACCGCGAATGATTATTATCAACAGGTTTTTTTCAAAGGTGTGGTCATATCTCTTTGTTTTTTAGGCTATATCACGGCACGGAGATCAAAACGCGAATTCTCTCCTGCTGAACAATACGAGATGTCAGGGTGATGGCCGATTACTTCATATGCACATCCGAGCTAAACCTGATACAATTCCGTTTCCCCCTAGTGTAGCAGATTTTGCAAAAGGAGTCTATGGTTTGAATTGAAACTTATGAAAAAATTTTTTTTTTCTTCAGCCAACGCTTCGAACGCCTTTTCTAAGGACTTCGTTGCTCCTGAAAATCAGTTTCTACCTTCTAATGATTCACCAGATAAATCACTGTTGAGCAGTGATAAGGTTGAAGGTTCCGAATGCGACGGAGAAGATTTGGAAGAAAGTGCGTTGAGAAACTGTAATATGAAATACTTATTCGAAGTTTTCAGTTCTATCAGAAGCAAATGAAACCGAGCTAATGGATGCAACAAGTATGCCAGATAGAACTATAATGGAAACAACCATGATGCCTAATCAGACGATTCTAATGAGAAAACGAAAAAAAAGCTCAAAAGTTATTAAGATGAGAGGCCGCGATTTAGCTGAGGTAAAATCAACCTTCTTTTTTTTCGAAATCTGAATATTTTCTTAGTTATGGTTGGAACCAGGTGCTGGAGTTCCTACCGTGAAAGATGTTGATTTTCAATGTATGAACAATATTGCTAATCTCAGAACCGAGGTTTGTGATTGATAGGCTTCAAATTTTTACCGAATTTCTCAGGGTCTTCCCAAAAAAACCAGTATGCTCACTTGGGAGGAACTGGAAATGGATTCAGACGATGTCCGAACTGAGCTGCAGTACTTCCAGGTATAACTCTCTGAACAATCATTGTTTACGTTCAGTTACAGTCTGCTGGTTTTGATGGCGACTTTCGTGATATTGAAAGTGCTTACAACGCTGTATTAGTTACGAAAAACGTAACCGAGAATGAAGCAAAAGAGGCCGCAAAGTTTTTATTCTTATTGTGAGAAGTGTTATATTCATACTTTTAGGGAAATCGATGAAAGTGGTGGTACGAAAGAAGAAATTTATGCTAAGAAGAAAAGGCTTCTCCTACCAGGAAGTTACCTTTTTTTTATGGATATGGATGATAAGCCTGTAAGTTCTCAATCCTTATTTATAAACAATTCTCCTTATACAGTCTAATATAGCGGCTGATCCGTGGGTAGAGGAATGTAATATTGCGGCAAACTTTGAAACGTACATATTCTCAGGAGCCGAACTTTTAGCCTATTGATATGTTCAGGTTCCAAGATTCAGTCTGTATGGATGAATTTGATTCGTTTGACGCTGAATGTCCGGATGATAATGAGGCCACTATAGTAGAGCAGGATAATACTTTGGTTGTGGAAGAAGAAACGACTATACCCCGAGAATTGCCTTCAGACGACTATGTCGACAGTTTACTGGACACTGAAACGTGATACTCGAAAAGTGTTGTTCCTAAGCGTTAGTTTCGTTTCAGAACTAGCGCTTATTCTGAACAACCTGTAAGCTTAGATACTCCTTCAGAAGAATACCCAGATGTTCCTAGCGAAGTTGCTCCCTGCGAGAACAACTTGTTGCTGAAACATCTGGGAAAACGGGATGCTGCCCATTGGAAAGGTTGTATCGTCATTTCAAGCTCTAATTACTTCAAACCTTACAGCAACAGATAAGGTCACAGAGAAAGAGAAGAAGCCACGTAAAGAGAAGGTTCAAGTTGAACAAAACTTTGAATCGTAAGCTTAAGGAGATTGACGTGACACATTATTCTGATGAGAAATTTCAGATATTTTGTACTTTCTGATCTCAACGATCGTGAAGAAGCGTTTAATCGCTTCACAATCGCCAAGCCTAATTCTCTAGTTAAGAGTGAAGATATAGTTTTCCAAAACAAGAAACAGTTAGAGCGACGACCGTACCTTGGGGCCTTCGATTTTGAAAACTTCACAAGACCTGGTTTGCTATTCCAAGTTCGTTACCTTTCAAATTCCTCGCAAAAGTTTGTTTTTTAGGGGAGGTATGGGGGAGTTCGTTTCCAACGTAGCTTACCGGTTCAAATAAACGATGCGAAAATCAATGAAGGTCTACCTGAAAACCTCGAAGTAGAAGAGGCCCAAGATGTGGAAGATGTTTGTAGAGATTGGCTTGCAATGTTCGGAGCTTTCCGTATCATCAATGAAGATAGTTCTAGTGATGAAGGCGACGGAGATTCTTCAAAGTTCGAAAAAAAATTTCTTTTTTCTCATAATACTTTTCAGAGATTTGTTTTCGGATTATTGGGAGGAAGGCGATCCTCCAGCTAATGATGACGGTTCTCGGATAAGCTCGTCTAACATAGTGGCAGATGACGACATGAATGACGTTCCGACTGCTGATGATGATTTCTTCCCCTTGAATGGCGAAATTGTAAATGCAGTATTAGTATCGCTTACAAATGTTTTTTTTTTTTCAATTAGGTCCCAACTTCTACACCTCTTTTGGGAGATAGAAATACAGAACATGAAAGGTTGAGAGATTTATGGGCTATGCAATATGATGATGATAGCGCTGATAGTGACGAAGATGAGTCAGAAACTGTGACTGTAAGTAAACTCTAAAATTTTACAAGCTGGATGTTCTTAGATAATGGAGAAAAAAGTAACAATCACTAACTCGAACATCGACCAGTCGCGGGTGAAAGCTTACATGAGAGAAATTTTAACGTGTCCTTGGGTTTGGATAAGCATTTAATCAATTATTATTTATCATAATTCAGATGTCAGCTGATAAATTAGAGAGAAAAACAGGCGATGACAGTGACGCTAACATAACGGTGAGTTTATCAACATAATTTCAAATGCCAGCTACTTAGATTACTGAAACAAGTGCTCCTACCGATGAGCAAGACGACGAGACTAGTGGTAATTTCGTTTCTTACTCGTTTTGCTTAAACATTTTTTTTAGAAATTGTCAATGCTGTATTTGCTCCACCGCAGGAGGGTCATCAAGATATACTGAAGAAAGTAGGAACATCGTTCGGTGGTGATACTGCGGAACAAATGACATCTGGAGTAGTATTGAGTGATTTCAATGTCGAAGGTGTGTGTGTATGTGAAGTCAACGGGAATGCCTTGTTTTCAGGTCTTCATTCCATGTCTTCTTTAGCAGCCATTCTTCCCAATCGTGTGGTGAAAAAAGCTGAAAGGAACATGCACGTCGCTTTCGCTTTCAGTATTGCTTTGCAAATGTGCAATGAAAACGTGAGAGCTTCTTTTTCCCTCTGTCTGTGTTCAGTCATTCAATTCTTTAGATGTTGCATCTGAGTCAAACAAGACCGGATGGAGAACGAACAGGGCATACCGAAAGTTGGATGGGAGACTTTATTGTTAGAAACGGAACTCCCCCACCTGGAATGGGAGGCGAGTAAATATACATGACTCTCCGCAAACGTAGACCCGTATTTGTGAATTGAAACTTGTGACGTGAGTCAGTTTATCTTTTGTTTATTAATGTTAATACTATTTCATTTCTAATATTGCCTGTCAGAACGGTTTCTACTTATATTTACTTAATTGAACCTTTTTACCTTCTAAAACTAATGTACACGAAGCTTATTTTTGTCGAGCTTTCAGTCCTGTAACCCGGTTCCTTTTATACTTCCAAATGAAAAAATCGGAATAAATTATTCGAATCATAACATTTCCACGTGATACGAAGTTTTGTCTTCTTTTTATTTTCCATTTCCTCCCTCATTTCTCATGAATAACTTGATCAACTATCTTAGATGTCTACCTGCACTAATAGGGTCAATCAGGCTGATTATGGTGCAGGTTATCCCCGGATGACAACTCAGACTCATATCAGCTCATCCGAATTCAGTCATGGTTGGTTTAAAGATAATGCTCAGGTATTTTGATGCTTCGTCTCTTATCAAACACCGTTTGTTTGTCAGTTAACGGACAGGAGGTTTATCATAACGGAACGGATTATGGACACTAATGGCTTGCATAGCTTTACTCTCAAGATACAGCCGTTCAGGCTTCAAGATGCTGGCGTATATCTTTTTAAAATATTTAACAATGGCGATGAGTTAAAAGAAGAAGCATTGTTTGAAGTTGATGAAGCTAGAATAGCAGAGTTATTAGTAAAACAGAATAGGAGGTGCTAGCTTTACACACAATATAAAATATATATCTGTATTTGTAGAAGCGAAACTGCGCTCTCAGGAACAGAATTCAAGGGACGAACTGCTAGTTGTAGAAGTAATGATTATATGGGTTCTTACCCTGATTACGGAAGGTCAGAGACCACGCCTGATACAAGAGCGGCCTCTAATCATTCAATGGCAACCAAGAAAAGTATGTTTTACTAAAAAAGATCAGCTGTTGAATTATGTCGGGGTTTTAGTCGGCTTTCCGACTTGTATTTTGGCGACTGGTTTAGATCTATCTTCTCTTCATCATGTTCTTAATTTTATATTCATAATAACACTTATAAAAGCATAAATGCACTTGCTGTGCTAAGAATCGCAGGAAGCCTGCCGTAGCGTTTCCAGTCGACTAGAATTCTTTTCGTTTTTCCGGTTTTGTTCCCAATGGTAGATCGCTCCTAATCAATATTGTCTCTGCACGCGTCTCATCTATCTCGTCAGTCACACAGCTGGGTGTGTTGGTCTTTCTCCCTCGTTTCCTTCTGGTTCTTTTACTCTCTGTCAATGCATACTCTCTTCTTCTGATGTGATCTTTTGTCGCAATGTCAGCATCTCTTCCGTCTAGCCAAGCAACCAACTATTGCCTCTTTTCTTTTGTTGCCCAGGTCCCAATAATTAGGAATTTTATTGATAACCAATGTCATTAAAATATTCCTGTCTTCCTGATTTTTGTTATTAATTTAATAATTTCGTGGAATATGTTTTGTTTTTGAAGTAATTTTAAACATTCTTTCTGCAAACATCACCATTTAATTCGCTATTGAACATTTCCTTCTTTTTAGACAAAACGTAAATGCCTGAGTCTTAAACTTGGGGAAATAACCTGACGTTTTAATTATTGTGATCCTTGATCTCTGTTAAAAATGATGAGATCTGATGACAACAATACGAGTATGAGTAATGCAATGAACACAGTCCCAAGCATGAGTGAATCTTCTTCATCTTCTGCTTTTCATTCCATTTCTCAAAATACCCCTAAATCAACTGCTCGTGTTCAAGGTAGTACCGCAGGTTAGTGCAAACAGCTGATTGTGGAATTCTTCCCTCCTCTTTATGTATATATACAATGTTTTTATTACAGTAGCTGCCTGTTCTCCATCAACGTTACCCGCAACACAACAAGTCGCCCCTCAAGTCGCAGCTGTGGATTGTCACGCAGATCCTCATGATAATTCTGAGGTATTTCAAGCTTAAAATTCCATAATAATTGCATTTTCTTCAGTTTCTGTCAGTTTTTGAGTGTCCTGTTTGCTTGGAATATATGCTCCCACCATATTTACAGTGCAATTCAGGCCACTTAGTTTGTGGCAACTGTAGGCCTAAATTGCAATGCTGTCCAACATGTCGAGGCTCAATACGTTTGTTTTTCCAGATTAGGGTGTTTCGTACTTTGTTGTTTTAGCTAATGTACGTAACTTGGGGCTTGAGAAAATTGCGAATACTATTCGATTCCCATGCAAATTCGCTTCATCGGGTTGTGTACTTGTTTTCTATCACCAAGAGAAAGTTGAACATGAAGAGAGCTGTGAATACAGGTAGAATCTGAATACAACATTGAAAAGTTATTAAAATTTTGTTCTGAAGGCCTTATGGATGTCCTTGTCCCGGTGCTTCTTGTAAATGGCAAGGAGCTCTTTCTGAAGTCATGGACCATTTGAAAAAAATCCATAAAAGCATCACCACTTTGCAAGGAGAGGATATCGTATTTCTGGCAACTGATATCAACCTTCCTGGGGCTGTGGATTGGGTGATGATGCAGAGTTGTTTTGGCTACAATTTCATGCTTGTGCTAGGTAATTTTTGATTGAAGTGTAAGACTTCAGCTTTGTTCTCTCTAGAAAAACAAGACCGAGATCAAGGTCAGCAAATGTTTTATGCTGTTGTCCAGTTAATCGGAGCTAAAAAGGAAGCAGAGTTATTTATGTACAGGTTCGTTTCCACAAGTTTCGTTTTGAAAACTTTTTTCAGACTGGAACTATCCACCATGAGAAGAAGGCTTGCATGGGAAGCCACTCCTCGAAGTATCCATGAAGGAGTTGCTCAAGCTATTCAACAATCTGATTGTTTAGCTTTTGATACATCAACAGCGCAATTATTCGCTGGTAAGCATGATTGTGTCAAACTAAGCTTTACACTCTTTGCAGAAAACGGGAATCTTGGCATAAATGTAACTATTAGTATGGCTTCGGCAGATCCTGTTATGCTTTCGAGTAACCGTTAGCTGGTATATGTGGGTTTCGTTTTCTCTTTGCTGGTTGTTTTCTTCTACTCACCGGGAATCCGGTGAATAATCTTCTGGAGTTTCGAATTTTGTGATATTCTCTATAACTTATTAGCTCGTTTTGTACAATATCTTTCCTGACACTGATTAGTCCCTATTATAACTGAAGTCGTAGAAAGTTAACTTGACAAGTTAGTCTTTATTTATAATATAGCGAGGTCCCCAAGACGCTACTCGCTGACCATTAGAGCCTGTTATTTTTTTGTTTTTTTTATGCTGCTTTTATAATTCTAGCCTTTTTTTAAGTCTAGTACTTTCCTCTTTTTTTTGTATATAGTAGTTCGACTACAAGAGAACGCTAGTTCTGATCAAAGTTTTGTCTCAGTTGCCTAATTTTGTTGCCTTTCGCATTTCGGTTCGGCAACATTCTTGTGAATATTGTACACTACGAATTAAAGTAAAACTTTATTACTTATTTAAGAGGGCGGTACCTTCATTTTCATCATCACTACTAACCGTTCAGAATAGATGTTCAAAAATTGCAAAATTCATACATGGGTATGAAGCTCCTATACGTAACGTATAGAATAGATCAATAGAAAGAAAGATTTCAGTATGCATGAGGATTCTCAACAAATCCAATGACTCAGTGTTAAAGATTGTTCGACCAGTTATTCTGAGATACAGCGTTGAAGAGATACAAACGAGTTAAAAATATTAATATTTACAATAGAATTAGCAAGTGCCACATTTATAAATCTCTATGGCGTTAACCGTCTCAAAAGTCAATCCAACACAAACGAGATGATACCAGCATCCACAACATTCACATTGAACCCAACCTACCTTTTTCACTAAAATTTTTTGAAAATGCTTCACTCCGGATAAATGGACTCACCAGAAGGCCGCACGCATGCTTTAAAAGCGCAAAGATCTTTATCATCATGGAGCTGATCAGAACGTAGACGCTTTTTCTTATTAGGCGCATCCAAATCGCTTGATTTTCGTCCTTTTCCTTTCTGCTCAGCAAACAATACTTTGGGAGGATTGGATTTTACGGATGCATATTTCAATTTAGCACATAACCTGAAATTCGATGGATAAATATTCAATAAGGCTTGAATTACCCTTTCTGTTTCTCCAGGACATCTTTAAACAAAAACTTGATAAGTTGAGATAGATCCTTTAAAACATTGGGTTCACTAACTTCCAAACTCAAAAAATCTTCAACAACCGCAAGAGCTCTGAAACGGAACGATTACAAACCAAGATTCTGTCATAACCAAACCTTATCCTGAACTCGTCCGGCCAAACTTTAGATTTACTTTTTATTAATGTATTTGCTGTACTCTTTACTTTCAAAGAATTTTCTTTAGCGGCGTGAGCCAAAACCCGTACTAGCTCGCCCTGAATCAATTTTCATTAACTTCATAAATTTAATATAATTTCTTACTTCCACAGACTTTTCATGAGCAAATTGACAAACTTGATTAACATCCTTTATGGATGGTCGACAGGATCTTAAACAACGAACACATAGATAAGTCCCCTCGGGCAGACTTTCAAGAAAAACATCCCAACGACAACAAGACACTAAAAACGGTAAGAACAGGGAATGAAACCAGAACATACCATGATTTTTGGCTTTGCAAAGCAGACAACAAATAACACTGTCTTCCTTCATTGACAAGCAAGCACAGGTTTGTGACACAAGTTTTTTCTCGTTCAAATTATTGAGAGTGCCTAATACAAAGGATCATGAAACTTCAAGCAACTTTAAACTTGCCTAAAAGTTTTCTACGTTGTTCTCGTAAAAAATCAAAATTATTCTGAACATCTAGGAAAGAATCGAAGTCTATGATTGACTCCCTGCAATAGTGAGGGTTCAGTGGAAAGTAAAAGAATAGCGCATACCATTCGAGAATCGGTTCAGTAAACTTATGGATTTTCATAGGGACATTCCTTCCTTCTACCAGTGGAATTATATCTTCACGTTCATTCAATATCTGTGAAACATATTTGTCGTAAATTCGAAAGATATAATTAAACAGACTTCCCCAAGGGTGTAGTAAGAAGTGGTCTTCAAGAAGAGACTAGCCAGCTTTTCAGTGAAAACATATCCGGAGTCTCTAATCAGCAACCTTTCTTTATAATATGAGGTTGCTGCTAGAACACAAGACTTTTGACACTTCTCAACTTGGCTATGACATTCAATTAAACAGATTCCTTCAATGCTGCTCTCTTTGCAGTACTCCCGTGCTTGCATGTACTCTCTACGGAACCAATCAAGACCTTCAAGATTACGAATTTATGATATACATTAATCATAACAATACCCGGAGCGTTGCACCAATCGCTGTCTCGACATTTTCTCCAAGTCTCTTCCAACACATCCATGGCAATCGTTTTTGCATAGCGCAGTGATGAAACCTGATGTTGTAATACATAAAGTGATCACAAATGGAAAATACTCACTTCCTCTTCCAACTCAACCGCCGTTTTGTATTTGAGATTGATCTCGGTTACCAAGTCAAGTAATGGATATTTCTTAGCAAGATCAGTCCCTTCTCTGATGAGACTGAGAAATTGAAAATATAGTTCATTATTTATGTGCAGCATAAATACCTCAAAACTCTAGGTAGATCATTCCTGGTTTTTGACAAGAAACTTTCTTCATCTTCCATATTAATCCGGCAACGCCAGTTCATCAACTCGTCTGCTTTTTTTTTCCACTCCAAAATACGGCAACACTAAAAAGAAAAAATTTTTTTGAGTTGCGAAAAAAATCAGAAGAAACCTTTTTCAAATCATCTAACTCTGTTAATCGGAGGTCGAAACTTTCTCCACGGCTTATAAGACTTTCTAGTTGCAAAGTTGGTGTGTTAATATTAGTTTGGAATATTTCGAGAGCCGTAGCCACAGTTTCTTGCCAAGCAGACACTGCTTCATGACGTTCCTTCAAGCAAAAAACTAGATAGAAACAATTGAAAACACTAACTTTCAATTTCAAAAACAATTCCCCAAAGTCGCAAGAAGCAGCTAACATTTTAACGTATAGATCTTTGAGTTGTTCAGAAGTTGGTCGAGTATCAGCTCGCTGAGCTCTGGTTTCTTGCCTATAGAATGCTTTCAAGACTATCTAATAATAATCACGAACCTGGTTCTTATTTTTTCAGCCAGCAGAACTTCCGCTTGCTCAATCAAGAATTGGAAATGCTTGATATCTTCTATCAACTTCAAATATCTTTCATAGCATGGAGACTCTAATAGTTCTCCTTCCACTAGTAACTGTTTGAAGTGTTGCACAGCTGTAACAAAATTTACTTTAACAAGTACAATGCTATGCTCATACATGGCTTAGGCTTTTGGCTATACGCGATGTCCAATCTAGAAGTCCATTGTTTAAACTCACTTAACCTTGTTGACACGATTAGCAGTTTATCTTCCAGTTCAACATCCCATACGCTATAAATGAGGGTGAGTATAACAGAGAAAACTGATCTGACAAACTTCAAAGTTACATCGTTACCGCTACAGTCAGGACACAGGAAACGATGATGTTCCACACAAGTTATTCTCCCATGGGGACATTCAACAGACATATGCGCACAAACCGTCTTACAATACCTGATGAATTCATACGTTTTATAACATGGATCGAAATTGATAAACCTGCATGCTCGGAACTCCTCAGGAACATTAATATAGTCTTCCAGTTCAACCCTAGTCGCTTTTACATCTCTGGCAAACACTTCTTCAACATCACCACGAAGAATTGCCTGATGTTCATATCTTATAAAAGTTCATAGATATACCACATACTAGCTTTATATGATCTTCTACTACTTCCGCCATTTCCACCGCCATAGCTTTACATCCGTGGGATGCCCTGACCATTAGTTCTTCATATGAGAAGACACTGGGGCGACGAACAGTCGCATAGTTATCCATAGAATCTCTTCCATGGAATAACTGAAAAATGTTTGTCATTTTTGAAAAATATAACACGATTCACCCAATCGTATGGTGCGAAATTCACAGCTTCTGCGAAATTAACCCCGCAATTGAACCCTGAGTGATAAGCTCTCGGAAACGTAATGACGAACTCCCGAGCATGTTGATGCACCTTAAAATTAAGATATTTTGATTCATATAACAATATCCTAACTGTATATATATCAATCCCACGCTCTTTTAGAAATGTTGGATTGACGGCAGTTGCCATATAGTGGAATACATCTTTTTGGAAAGTTGTTGTGTGAGGAGCTATTTCTCTGACAATTTTCTCAAACTTTTCTGCTTGATCTCCAGGAATACCGTACCACACTTTCGGCTCACCCCTAAATCAACGTTTAGACGATACTCTGGCAGTAAACTACAAACCAATGATTGTAGTTAACACTATATGTCCAGTGATCTTCAGTGTGCCAACAAAAGGTACTAAAACACATTCCGACATACACCCAAGGCACCATCATTCCTTGGAACAAAACAATTCAAAGCGCTCATTTTCAAACACTAACCAGATATATGAGTGTTCATATGGGAGAAAACAGAGTTATGCAGGAGGGGCATGTTATTCAGATTCCACGCGTGGTTAACATAATGTCGGTCGAGACGAGCCGACCCATCCTTGTCGTCCTTTTTGGGAAAACCACTTCCTACCTGAACAAATATTATAAGAACTAGTATAAAATTTTCTAATTACTTTAGAAGTGATTAGATCTGCTCCGTATTTGATTTCGCTTGTCTCTTCTCCCTCCAACACGTATTCCCAGAACTTTTCTTCCACCTCACCAACAGTTATTTCATTCAGCTCTTTATCAAAAGCGGACTTTTTGAAATCATTAGCATACGTAGCGAATTCGTCAAGTGTATATTCGCAATCCGAATCATAAAAACCATAGCTATTTCCTTGCTCATACATCAAAGCAAGAATGCAAGTATAACAATGCCATGTTTCCTGTAAAAAAAAGACAAACATTAATGAAGTAATAGAGAGAAACAGTACGTCTGGTTTCCCTCGCAAAGGTATTCCCCTACAGCAATGATGTTCCACCTTATTACAACGGTAACAACGCTTATCCTTGGGACTTCTAGGCTCGACACTATCACATCTAGAGCATGATAAATATCTTCTGGCTTTTCTCTTTTCTTCTTCGTCATCTCCAAGCGTTTCTTCCTGCTTCACTCTACGTGGTCTCAACCTTGATTTTAGATTTGGTTCCACTTCTGGTTTCGAATCTGACTCGGATTCAGGAGCTGAAGAAGGACAAGGCACAGCAACTCTTTGACGACCTGTACAAATACAAATTGAAAGTTGAAAACACAGACATTTTTTTACCTCTTCTGGCTCTTGCCTCTCGGTTATTCGCTTTTCTGACTCCTTGCATAGATGCTCTACTCATTCGTGTGATCTTAGTTTCAGGAATAGTCGGAGCATCAGGATTCTTAGAATTGTGGCTCTTAGAATTCTTCCGACTTATAGAGTCCTTCTGTTCCGTTTCCAAAACTTTAATGTCCTTAATGTCTTTGATATCCTTAACATCTTCCTTAGAATCCTGTGAGTTCTGTGAGTTCTGTGAGTCCTGTGAGTCTTGCGAATTCTGTGAATCTTGTGAGTCATCTGAATCCTTAGATTCTTCTGGTTC
Organism: Auanema sp. JU1783; assembly: GCA_943334845.2. NCBI lineage: Eukaryota > Metazoa > Nematoda > Chromadorea > Rhabditida > Rhabditidae > Auanema > Auanema sp. JU1783. The sequence continues at coordinate 314,909 of CALQYR020007450.1, read as the reverse complement.
CGGAACGACAGGATCTTCAAGAATCACAATCTCATCATTACTTTTGGAGAACCGCTGAAATCGATTAAACAGTGAAAAAAATTGATAATAACATACAATGTAAAACTCTTTGTAAGGCTTCAAATATTTACAGTAGAATTTTCGGATTTCAGCCTGTTTTTCAGCTTTGAAACCGAGTTTTTTCGCCACCAATGCCCAACTCTTGTCAGATTCGCAGGTTTGCTCAACAAAAGTATCGACAGCCTGAGGCAAAGAAAGTTAAGTAATCAGCTATTATGGAACACAAACTTCTTGAAGCTCGAACTCATCAACAACTCGATTATCGAATTGGAGAGGCTCATATGCGAATCCTTGATATTCCCAGAAACGAACTATTTGAGCTTTGAAAAACTAAAACAATTTCTTTGATCAGCATTTGCTCTCAAAATTTATCTCAATTACCAATTTTTCTCTAGCAAGAGCATCCACTTCGTGTAAACGTTGAATCCTGGGGGTGAACTTGAACTTTTTAGGCTTAACGCAAAAAGGAGGGTCAAAATTCTAAGAAAGCTATATAATTTGTTTTTACAGTATCTGTTATACCGGGGGTGGAATTATTCTGATTATTCCGTATTTTTCAGCTTCTGGCCTAATTTGTGTTACATAGCGTATAGGATCTTTGAATTCTTCACATGTAGGCATGTATACAGGAGCATTGGATACTTTTGAGAATTTTTTTTTGGCATATGAAGTGGAACTGGTCATTTTTGTGACACTACGCCTGTGAAGGCTTAAAGCATTCTGCAATTCTGAAAGCAAATCGATATCTTGAAACCGAGGTCTTGCTATTACAGTTAGTAGAAATTGATCGATTAGATGAAACGATACGTAGGAGAATCGAGTCTAAAGCTATATGTCTAAAGGAAGCATAGAAAAAGAATATGCAAAACTTCAGATAGAATCGTTAAAGCGAATCAGATGATAATAGAAGTTTATATCCGGATGCCAGTCGTCAGAGGCCACTTTGTCTGCGCTTCTCCATATCATACGCTCTATTCGTACTCACGCATCTTACGGTGGCTTGGGCTGGAGCAGACCTTTAATGGCGCAGATTCAAATTTTCGAATATAACCAATATTAAGTTTATTAAACTATTGGCCACTGTGCTTTCTTTACTTAGTTCTATTTAAGATGTCTGGTCAGCAACAGGTAGGAAAAAAATGAAATTTTAATTAATGAGCTTATTGTATTCAGAAAGATGATGGACAGCGCAAGAAATCTATTGTAGATTTATCGAGATTCATAGATAAACGGGTCAGAGTCAAATTCCAAGGAGGAAGAGAAGGTTTTCACTTTTTTTTGTTGATATTTCTGTTTCTTGTAAGCATCAGCCATTGATCCTCTTTTCATAGCAACACCCTCATTTATGTTTTCTAATGCTTATTTGATTGATGATTTTTCCTCTTGAAGCAAAACAGAAATTTCCTGCTTTCGTTTACCTCCAAAATTTTTCTTTACAACCCGACCTTCAATAAGAACAGGATGATTATGTGGACTTTTTTCAGCTGCTGGGATTTTGAAAGGATACGATGCTCTCTTGAACCTTGTACTTGATGATACCAACGAGTATTTGAGAGACCCTGAAAATCCAAGTTGTGTGAGCGAGGAAACAAGGTATCATTAAGAATAATATTGAAAAACCAGTTTTTTTGCAATAGGTCTCTTGGACTTATCGTGGCCAGAGGCACAGCAGTTACAGTGGTGGCACCTTCTGACGGCATGGAACAAATTGATAATCCTTTTGCTAATGCCGAGGAATAGTTTAAATGTAAAATCACGGTTCTCTTCCTTGTTTCTCATCATTGTTCAATTTTTAAATTATTTTAAAATCAGAGTAAAGGCTCTTGGTATATATGTACATTTTTATACAAGAAAGAAATAACATGAAGTGTCTTGGACAATACAAAAAAAAGGCTAGATTCATCGACTATTTACAAAAGATTTACATGAGGTACATGAAAGAAGTAACGGCTTGAACAAATGAAAAACCTGAGGTTAGTCTAAAATCCAAAGGCAGGTTGGCTTGTGTATACCACATAAAGAAAACCATCGGCATCAGCATCAGTTTGATAAAGCTGTGACATCGACATAGAATTTGAAACTACAGACTTTTCGTTAACCATAAGGAAAAAAGCTTGTTCAGGATGGAGTTGTAATCTGCAATTGATGACTAACAAAACTCGAGAAAAATGTTATCACCTTCTTCGTACAATGTGCATCAATTCCGCAACAGTTATGTGTTCGGGAACTAAGAATTTGCATCGATCCATCAGAGGCAATGAACGTTCACCATCGAATCTTTCAATAATAACAGGAACCTTATTTGGTTGCTGCCGACGGATTTCTTCAACATCTTTCTGCCGGGCAACTAAAAGGTATAAATAGTCAAATGTTAACATGAACTTTAGGGAAGTACTGAGTATTAATTGAGCACAAAATTTCATAATACTTACCAAATGGTCTACGTTCCTTGAAAGAAGGTATATTTCCAGAAGAGAGAGACATCTTTGTAGGCCTCGTTAATGCGCTGAGCATCAGAATTAAAATTGGTTAAAAGATAATGATGGTTTAGTGAATAAAGCTCGGCAACCACACCAATATGCCTGCGCCTCAGCAGTAAACGCTTCCCATGTGACCGAAAACTCCTCATGACGGAGGTTCGTGGTGGGACCACGAGAAAATCAGCTGATGCGTACATATTTTTAATCACACGCGAAGACACGTACAAGACAATTTACGTTATTACCGTAAAAAAGTACAGCTAAGACAACCAATACCGGACTGATCACTCTAATTGTTATTCAAACATGTGCTCTTCGTAAACTCGCATAAAGTCCACCATAAATAATTCAAGAGGAACTTAAACTGCGTGAACCATTAAAGCCGTCAGTGATTAAATCGATATGAATGCTGCGTTGGATGTTAAGGTAGCTCGTTTGGTTTTTGAAGATAACGTACAACTGGCAATTATATATTTTTTGTATTAATTCTCGATTTCTGATGTTGTATTATTTGATGCTTAATAAAATATCGAACTTTTTCTTGTTCTTGACTCTTCCGTAGAAGTGTTTTTACTTTTCTTTATCGCATCAAATGAAAAATAGCATTTGCATTCAGTTTCTACTTCAGATGTCGTTCAAAAAGTTCGAAGAAAAGGAAGATATAACGGGGACCACTCAGTTGAAAACCTCGATGCAGGTGCTTTACATTTTTTAGTCGTAGCACTGATTTAATGCTCGTTTATAGAAAGCAATTAGAAATAAAATTCTTGAGAACTTTCCACACATAGAGCCTTTCTTGTCCGATATTCTGCCCAAAAAGGTATGCAGTGTGTTAGATTTTAAATAATTATGTATGATTTGACTCTAGGAAAATTTCAAACTGATCAAATGCAAGGATCACGTTGAGTTGCTCGCTGATCATACAGGAGTAGTGCGATTCATCAAAACAAGAAACACTGATTTTTTCCCCACTTTGCGGACTCTTCATAAGTATCCATTCATTCTTCCACATCAACAAGTAATCTTACACTTTTGACTCTCAGCCAAGAGCTTTTTAGGTGGATAAAGGAGCCATCAAGTTTGTAATGAATGGATCTTCCATCATGTGTCCTGGACTAACTTCTCCCGGAGCCAAATTGACTCCCGGCGTAGGAGTTGATGGCTTAGTAGCAGTTATGGCAGAAGTAGATTTGCGAAGAAATGCTTTTGTAAATTCGTCATTTGCAGGGTAAACAACATGCTTTAGCCATAGGCCAAATGAAGATGACATCTGAGGACATACAAAAAGTCAACAAAGGAATCGGCATAGAAAACATCCACTACCTGAATGACGGTCTTTGGAGATTAGCTGAAAAAGCTATCTAATTATCTTTTTCATGCTAGCGTACCTCAGTTTTTTACGGTTTTTCCCTTCTGTTTACTGAATCTTTTGATACTGTGGTTATCGTTTATTTAACCAATTGTTTGGAATTTTTGTTGATCAGATCTTGAGATTTGCCTTGTGCATGAATTTATCCAATTCCACTCTTTGTTGAATCAATTTTTTCTTGGAGAAAGGGAGGGGAGGCGTTGTTGTCGCAAACAGAAACAAGTAAAGAAAAGATTTTCATTTACACATAATTTTCTACAGAAGTGAGTTTTCGTTCATTTCTTCATTAGGCCGAAATCACTCCTGTCGCTCAACAGTAGTCAATTGTTGTGATTTCCATACGTACAGTCTCATCATGATTGATGATAGTCTCGTTCATCAGAATCATTTTTGTTTCACAAGATACAATCAGCGGTCGTGCTTGCTTTGTATTGGTGTTACCCAACAATATTTGACTATGCGGCCTATGAAAGTTAAAGACTGGATATTTTCTGTATAAACAACAGCTGGAAGCCTGCTCCAATAATAATAGTCAGAGTCAGACAATAAAAGTAATGCGTCATGTACTTGATAGAATGCTTTCTCACCAAAAGGAACAAATCTTTTGGAACTGCCTAGTGTGCAGGGTTATAATTTATAAATCCTTTTGTATCATTTTCAACTTTTGAAAAGTTTTTCTTAGTTCGGAACACATCCATGAGCAGCCGTATCAAATGGTTAAAAAGAAAGATGTAGTCTTACAAAAATTGAATACTGAACAACAATCAAATGTGGAGGGTAATAGAACAACACTGAGAACCTTTTTTCTCTGCATAGTCGCTACTGTTTTCGTACAGGTTCTTACCGACATCTTTCTATTGGAAATATTTTTGTTCTGTTCAGTTAGCGTTCATACCATTTTTGAATGTTCTACGAAATCAAACCTGCAGTCTCATCACTGATGAATGGCGCTTTTTCAACTCAGTATGCCCACGACAAGCCAGTCCCGGCAGAGCTGTTACTGAAAGAGCTCAAAGTAAAGCTGCTCTTTTTTTAGAAGATCCGTTCCCTCTCAAACCTTGGAAGGTACTACCGTTATGTTTTCAGCTTATTCTGATCCCTGCTGTTTAAGGAACCTGGAGAACTTGTGGCTAGACCCGAAGAAAGCGAGCGGAGTAGTCCAACAACTGTGAAAGAAGCGCTAGCGGCCCTATCTGCTGCTCGATCATTTCGTGAAAAAGGACATATCGAAAAAGTTTTAACTTATACTCTTTCTTTATTTTCACTGTTCCTAGGCTCGAGTTATCATCGAACACGCGCTAGCTTTGGCTCCGGTGCATCCCGATATCCTGACTGAATATGGCGTTGTTCACGAACAGCAAGACAATATTATCGAAGCAGATTATTGTTATGCGAAGGCTTTGGCATATGATCCTGCTCATCAGGGAGCTATCGAGTGAGTCGAAGCTTTTTCTGTTACTTCGAATGACTCTTTGTATAGAAGAAGAAGGTTTACTTTACCTGTTGTATCAATGAAAGACAGAAAAATGTTGGAAAAAATAAGAAGTATATTAGATGAGTTCAATGAACTCTCTCATTCGCCATCTCTAAGAAGAGCTATGCGAGAAAGCTATTTTTTGCACGTGTATCATACAGTAGCAATTGAAGGAAATACGTTAAGCTTAGGACAAACAAGGTATATCTGTCCTTCATTCCGTGTGCTGATTATGTTTTAGATCTATTCTGGAAACGGAAATGGCTGTAGAGGGGAAAAGTATCCGAGAGCATAATGAAGTTCTTGGCATGGATTCTGCACTCCGTTTTCTTAATAGAACTCTTCTTTCATCTTCTGATCTATCTCTAGATGTAATTTTGTTTCTATCAATTTTTTCTCAGTTCAACTCTCTTAGGATATATTGGAGATGCACAGGCGAGTAGTTGGACATTCTCAACCAGAAATTGCTGGACGTTTACGTGATACACAGGTAAGTACGCGAAGCTTTGTTTTCTGATTGAAAGCATGGTACAGGTACACGTTGGGCGGTTCACGCCTGTAGCTCCTGAGTATGTTCCGTATCAGATGCAGGAGTTTGTAGACTGGTTAAACTCCCAAGAGCTGGATGACATGGACCCTGTTGAAAAAGCAGCTATAGCTCATTATAAATTGGTAAAGATTGTTTAAAGTTCATACTTTATCTCATCTCTTTTCAAGGTTTTAATCCACCCGTTCGTTGATGGAAATGGCAGAACTGCTAGGCTATTATTGAACTTAATTCTGATGCGTTCAGGATTTCCACCCGTTATTCTACCCGTGGAGAGTAGAGCTAAATACTACTCTGTACTCGGTACAGCAAATCTAGGAGATCTCCGTCCTTTCATTCGATATGTTGCTCAACACACTGAAAACACCCTCCAGGTATCCTATTGAATCTAGCGGTCACCAACATTTTTATTTTTATCAGAGCTATATCTCAGCAGCTACAACTTGCGGATCTAATTGTAAAACCACACAACTTGGTAACGAAAACATGGCTACTGTATTAGAGCCTTGAGCAATGCTGGTCAATAGTATGATATGCTAGTCAGTCTTTATTACACTCATGTGCTTGAACATATGATGTTATGAGAACAGTATATTACGGGTTATAAATTATTAATAAGAGAAGCCTTTGCTTTGATGTCTAACTGTTCAAGAGTATGTATCTTATTCATGCTGAGCAAGGAAAAGATTGCCAGCAATGGGATCACCTGAATTACTCGAATTACATGTGTTATCTTGAACAACATACCAAGCTTGTTTTGTTCCATGAACTTCTTAACATTGAATTTTGCGCGGCTTGATGGTTTTTGTACATTAATTCTTCTGTAATCTGTTGATAAAACGATCAACAGCGTGAAAGACTAACCTTCCAGCATGCTCCCACATAAGAATGACATATCTGTGAAGGTCAGTTCTTGGTCCAGGAGCAGGAGATCCATAAGGCATCTGATGTTGTCCTAAACATCAGTTGAAGAACACCTAGAACTAAGAGACAAACCTCCGTTGATTCCCTCGATTACGTTACTTGCAGGAATATTAACCACAAGCCAGTGAAGCCATTCAGCTACGCTTGGATTCTTACGGGATAGGTTATCGGGGTCTTAATTGAAACTTGTTAAGTGTTATTTTCAATGTTTTGTGGTCATTACACTAGAGCAAAGTGTAATGAGGTCATTTTTAATCTGTCTTGCTTTAAGACAATAAGCATTGCAAGTAACTCACCAATCATCAGTAGTGAATAAGTTGCTTCAGGGTCAGCTCCTTTGAGATTGAAACGTGGAGCATTCTTGGTGTTCCTAATGGATAAGGTCATTCCTGGTTGAACTTGGATACCATCCCATACCAGCTGTAAGAGTGATTATGAGATGTTGCCCTTTATCTTGTTATTATAGTACATGAAGCTGTTCTTTTGGTGGGTTTGGAATAACGTTGGGAGTTACTTCATGTTGAGCGAAGGCGGCTGCAACGTCAGACATAATCTAGAAAAGAATAAATTAGACACATAAAAGTTTAGAAGCAGACAGAGCAGTACAAAACCACATCAAACTGCTTAGGAGTAGTAAGTGAAGCAAACTAAGAGTAGGCGTTGATGTCTGTTTCTGTTACAACAAATCTCTAGGACGAACAGCTGAGGAGATCCACTCCTCCCCCCCCGCATATGTTCTCTAAATGATCTAACTCCTACGTTCAGACAACATTCATTGATTCATAGTCCATGCAAATGAAGTTCATATCCATACATGGGAGGACCTACTGTTCACAGTTTAGGGAAACTGTTTGGATGATCGATTGATTTGTTGTACATTTAGTATTTCAGAAAAGCTTACTTGAATCTGCCAGAGAGAGACATTTGTTTCTAATTCTTTATAGATAGTGACAGCTTTATGAACAAAAAATTTTCAAGTTCCATTCTCATGTAGCAAGATTATGGAAACATATATCTGGAGGGAAAATTTTCAAATAGTGGATAGGTCACTGCGACAGTTTTCCATGTAGGTGTTCATTGCGAAACGCACCGCTATCATATCATGTATATCATATGTTTATTTGTTTGTATGACAATGTACTGTGAGAAATGTTCCGTAGTTTTATCAGAATAAATGATGAACTTTGTAATGTTTTGAATTTTTCCCAAATTTTTTATATTCGAAGATTCTAAAAATCTCTTTATCTTTCGATATTAGTTTCTGATGAATTTCACGAATTGAAAGAACAACCTTATCAACTTGATGTCGTTGAAAGTACTTAAGGAAGACCATATATCACATTGATAAGAGTTCTATTGATAAAATAAAAATTATGTCAGTTCTAGGGTTTGGTTCAACAGAATGGACGGCGTGCTTCCACCAGCGCTTGGCGCCAAATTCATTGTAGAAAATGGCAGCCTTATTAAGATCAACACCGAAGGAATAAAAAATGTTGCAAAACTGGTGAGCATTTGCAGCAGAATAATAAAAAATTTATTGATTTTAAGATTTATGAAGCAGATTTACAAAATACTATCGAAGAGGTGGAATTTGCAGCTCATTGTTTGCACCCCAAAGACGGGGGCTTGAAAGCTGTTGACTGGTATTACTCTCGCTTCGACATTCTTTAATTTCTCAATAATGTAGGGTTTTCCTCAGTGATTCGATTAACTTCTCTTTCTGGCCAGATGAGGGTAAAAAGTACGATGTTACTTACAATGGAAAATCCTATACGGGTTACTTTGCATCATGTGCGGCCATAAATAAGGTATTTTGAATGTAGCTTCCCCCTTTACGCATTCTCTGCAAAGGCTCTTGATGCTGGGATCCCTGTGACATCGGCTGAATGGATGGCCAAGGCTACCAAAGAAGAAATCCAAAAAATTTTCAAAGCTGACTCGGGTTTTACTGGTTATATTATTCGAACTCGTCATCCTATATTACAGGACATGATATTCCACTTCTGAACGAGCGCGTTGGAGCAATAAATGATTCTGGACTAGTGCTATTAGAGGTGTTTCTTATAAGCTTATCTGTTTAACCGGAAGCTTATAGAAATGGCAAGGATCGTTCTACAACTGTGTGAAAGCTGCAGGAGGCAGTGCTCAATCTCTTCTGCGGATCATTGTCGAAAACTTCAAATCTTTCCGAGATATCGCTGAGTACAACGGTCAAAAAGGTATAGTTAGTATAATGTTCTTGGAAAGGAATATTTTTTAGTTGCCATTCTGAAACGTGCACAGATTTTGATCGCTGATGTTGCCGGAGCTCTTAAAGGTGTAGATACTATCGGAGAGTTTCCAGATTTGGGGTATTCGAAAAAGAATTTACTTTCATATTCTCCATTCTGTTCAGAACCTTGACAATGTTCGCAGATTATCGTGTTCCTCAAGCTTTGGCTTTTCTTGGAGCATTAGAGTATAGCCAGAAATTGCTGGACCGTTTAGGTGAAGGCAAACGTCTTGATAATGGAAGTGCTGAGGAAGTAGAGCTCCGTGGTTTTTCTATATGGGCTTGCGAGGTAATTTTTGGTTAAAAATATTCTAATGGAATTATTCTCTCACAGTTGATTGTGGAAGAAATTAGAAGACTAAAACAAAGTGGAACCGATAATGGTAAAGAAGTGAATGCTGCATTGGTTGATATGTTCGTGTGGGTTTATCGCAGACAACATGCAAAGGAGGTAGAGGATAAGGTCAGTTAATGCAGAAGTTCGGAGACACGGGTTGCTTTAAGGTTCCTTTCCACCGTACACGATGTATTTTCTATTGAAATATGCCCTTTAAAAGAAGAACCAGAATGGTCATATAGTTTTGATAGTTTGTCTACAAGTTTTGTTTTTGAAGTATCCTTACTTTCATTTATTGATGTTTCTTACATGAAGCTAAAATCTTTCAATGATATTGATCGGTTCTACAGTTTCAGGTGTTTCATCATACATGCTCATGTTCCTGTTTTCGTCTTCATAAATGCTCAGTTCTCTTTTCTTTTCTTCGTCATCATATCCTTCGTTTATAGCTGCTGAAGTCAGCGTTCCTAAAAATCCGGATAATTTCAATTTAAACCGTTCTAATACGTACCCATTTCTTCTTCAAATTTCTTCTGGTCCGCTACTACAGTGAAGGCTGATACTGCATATAGGACTGCTCCTAATACTAATACGACATCGGCCAAATAAAATGATTTTTGTAAAGATTGAAATTGAGATTTCATGCTTTTATCATTCCCTTGTAATGCATCAGATATCTGAAAGGCTTTCATGACTCGTTTATACTAACCGACTTACAGCTCCCAGAATATATGGACCCGAACCATCTCCAAGTAAATGCGACAACAAAATTTGGAAAGCGTTTGCCGTGTTTCTTCTGGATGGGATGACAACAGACTGAAATCAGCGTAAGAGCTCCGATTTTCTACTCAATTCTCATTACCATTAGCATGTCGACGTTTGTCGACCAATTGAAACTCAGGGCTGTGCAGCATATGAATATCATGGCCTGTGGGATTATAAGAAGTTTTATTTCAGCGAAAAAAGGTACCCAAGAAATAGCCATATGGTCGGCGATAGCCCAAATTCCAACAAGCATGGTAGGAATACCAATGATTGCGCCAACACAACATATTATTGCGTCCGATCTTTTTGTTTTTAGGTAACAGCATCCGAGATTAACACCGTTAGACATGAGCTAAAAAGTTTTCATCAGAAAATGCGTTGATGTTCACCCGATATAGTTCAAGAAGTGTAATCATTCAAACTTTAAAGTTACTTACATTCGAAATCATTGTCCCAGCGATAACTCCTAATAATCCGGCTGCCAAAGTTATCATTCCGAAGTACAAATTAATTCTTCAAATGTTTTTTAGAGCGCTTCTTCTTTTACAGACTCACCCATTTGTTGTATCTGTTGGCAAGTAGACGGTAGAGTTTAACCCTCTTTTCCAAGCATCTTTTCGCTCGATAGCTGTTGGCATCCACCATGACAGCGTTCCTACTCCGAAGACCAAAGCCGTATAGCCGAAGGAAGAAGTCATGTATGTTGGACTGTATATGATATTTGTAAAATGTGTAAAAAACAGAAGAAGCTTCACTTTTTGCACAGTTCCCACAGATCTTTCAGATAATTTGAATTCTTAACTTCGGCTGTGATATGACCAATCTCTCTCTCAGCGGCACCTCTTTCAGGTTCTTCAACAAATAAAATGATGAGCAAAATACAAATCACTCCTGAAAGTTAGCTGTGTATACGAAGTTCGAAAAGATGAGTTACCGAAAATACAAGTGACTCGGATACCCCACTTCCAGCATCCTAACCAACTACTTACGCTAGATCCGACAATGAAGCCGAGACCACTGTCAAAATATTTCTGGCGAGATTTCAATCAAAGTTTACCTTCCTACAGGCGTAGCGAAATAGAAAACCATGAGCATACGACTCCTAGAGATACCCGTGTACATATCGGCAATCACAGATGGACAAATTATAGCGTAAGAGGCTTCTCCTACCCCGACCATTCCTCGCAGGATGAGAAAAACTGGGAACAACTTTAGATATGAGATAAGTTGAAAGTTTTCATGTTGATCGTACGTTGGATGGAATGAAGGATGACGCGAGTACAATAACGACCCAAAGACTTATACCAACTACCATGATCCATTTTCTATTGTACCTGAAAGTTCATTTTGAGATATAGGCAGCAGGTCAGACAAGCACACCTATCTCCCAGAAAGCCAGCTGTGGGTGAAAACACAATGTAAAAAGCCATGAATATAGTTTGGATAAAACCTCCCATCGCATCATCGATGTTGTAATAAGCTTGAATTTGATCGAGTACTCCTGTAAGTTATATTTTATTTAAAAAAATTTAAAATAAAAGATTCAGCTTACCGGCAACTGTGTAACGATCCATGTAGTTCAATAAATTGATGGTGGTGAAAATGAGAATTGGTGCATATCTCGCGAAGCCTGTCTTTTCGGCACTCATGGTGGGGGTAGTTGGTAAATTACTTAAAATACTATCTCAAATATTTCTCTAGACATTTACATAAAAGTAGTAGTTAAGAAAGAGCATGCGCATTTTGGACGTAAAGCATAAAAGATAAGGAATTGTAGCACATGGCTTGCTGTGGAACTTTAAAGCATAATCTATAGAATGGACTTATTGCTTCATAAGCACTATGCATTGATGAAGAGAAGTGTTATGAACTTTCGCATAGAGGAGTGAAACTGTTAGTTCAATAGAAGGTGTTGAGCTCAAAATTGACATCAGCTTCTATCAGGTTGCCACATAGTTCAGTCAAGGAAAGTATCCATCAGATAAGAAATGAATGTAATCATTTTATTATGGCTTCATATATTCCCGGTCTTGAAAAACTTCAAGTAGTACCTCTATCTGACATGTTTTATAAGTTACTTGTTGATTATCACACATCAGATGCTAAAAGCACAGTGGTGGCTATAACCTGCATTCCTTCAAACTAATCTGATTAGCCACCGCATACCACCGGTCACTACTATGCTTACCAGAAAATGAACCAACTCGTTTTTTATTTGAAAACGTCATTTTTCAGTTAGCAGTGAATATTTAACCGAACTCATTAGTTGCTTGCGTTGTTTTCACCCGAAAATATATTTGCGAAGACATAATTCATAAAACTTTATTGGAACTGATTACCAATACGCCTACGTCTCTCGTTGCTTGGAGCTTTTGTTCTATCTATTGTAGCGTCAAAGAACCTGGCAAGAGCCATAGAGGTAGAAGAACCAGGAGGGATCTGCTTCCTACAGTCCACATTGACACTGAAAAAATTATTATTTCAGCGAAAAAACTGAAAGATTACCGATCGTACGCTATGGGACCGCGAAGTGGCGCCAAGTCTGATTTGCAACCAACAATCAAAATAGGGATATGTGAAGATTCTATATCAGCAGTTATACTTCTTGTTGAGCCAGCAGGTCTAGGTTTACCATCCAACAATGACATCCATTGTCCAAGATTCTGAAAATTGATACTGATTATCTAGAGCTTCTGGTTTTAGTTTCACCTCTTCACTTTTTTTATTACTCAAGTCATGCACGAGAATAGCTCCAGCAGCCCCATCCAGAAGAACTTGTGAGGCGCTCCGATGCGCTAACGTTCCTCCTATATCCCACAGTTCCATTAGTTCCGACCTTTGTTCTGCGGTTCCTGGAGATGACAGATGATGAATTTTGTCAGAAAAATTCACTACCTGCTCGATATTCATGCCAAGCCATGCATATTGAGACTCCGATCGTACTAGGGAAGCCTTGTCCTGGTCTTCGAAAAATTTATTAGAAGATGGTCAATTGAGTCACATACTTCCCAGCAACTGCATTCACGAATGATGTTTTTCCTACTTCACTTTCACCCAAAATCACAATTTTAGTTGAGGAACTCATTCTTCCTGAATTTAAACAATAAAACAAGCCGTATTCTGACCAGAAACCGAAATCCTCTTTACTTCCAAACAAAGAGAGCAAGAACCACACTCAAACAAGGCAGTGTCAATAATCTGCTGAATATCCGCGGGAGAAATGAGAAACGAATCACCACAACGACAGTACTCTTCTTGAAAGATAATTACACTTTCTACTGATATTACTTCACTACGCTACCTAGTTCCGTGATGTCTCTGTCAATTTCAATCTGCTCCGACACTGTTCCTTTCTGTTCTCGGAGGCGTTGCTCTATAAGCCAATAATCGTACTCTTTCCGACGTTTACAGTCCTGAATAATTGAATAGGAATCAAACGAATGTTGCGACACCCACTTTCAGTGTATTCCAAATAAGCGTAGCCTGAGTTACAGCAGTAGGATCACACTCAGCCTGCCCTTTATCAGGATGTATCTAAGTACAAATTCGGAAATAAGTTAGTTGGAAGAGCAAACCTTGCGCAGGTAGTTGAAATAAGCTTTTTTGATATCTTCAACGGAACTGTTTTCGTTTGTCCCAATTATGTCATAAAATGTCAGCATCACTTACAGCTTACACATTACAACTAGAAGTACTGGTGAAATAGATATATCAAATTAAAGAAGTAATTGTATGTCGATGACATTGTTTCCAAATCAAGGAAGGAAAAGCACGATGAGATACATTGCATGAAAAACCAAATATTAATTATACAAAGACCCGAGATCAGTTGGGATAAAGAAGCTTGACTAAGACATTCTACTCGTGACGTTAAAGGTTGAACATTATAATAAACATAGAAGTAAAACAAATATAATCGAAAAAAAAACTAATCTGGACATTCTATACTAGTCAGGGGAACAATGGGTCTAAGGGGTCTTTCAGGATCTTCTCTTCCAATTGTTTCAGACTCATCTTCATTATCCGCATTCTCCCCAGCTCCAAACTAAATGAAACTTTTAGCAGATAAGGTATGATTTCCTAACTTTATAGCTTGTGTTAGCTAACTGCCGTAAACAAGGGCATGAGTCTAGGAGGAAAACACAGAAAGGTCTTCTGAGAGCGAACCACCAAACGTTGCCGCCGTCATTGCCGAAACACAAAAGCATGAGGCACAGTAAAGAGAACCACAAGGGACAAAGTGCCATCTGTAAACAGATAATCTTTAAAAAAAGGAAATAAATACTTTAACTAACGCAATACGACATATTTAGCGCCGCTTCTTTGTCAGCCCATTGCATTGAGTCCAATTTTCCTGTGAGTAGAATGAGACATGTTAAAGCAGGAAGAACAAGGAAAATGTGAAGAACGGCAGAATAGCAGCTTTGTCTGAGAAAATAGTAACATTTTTTATATAGAAACACTATGAATACCTTCTATACGAATGAGCGAAGTTCCGTGATCTTGAAATCACTATGGTTAGCACCATCGAATATAACACACCCACAGCGCAGAGCGATAAGACTATCCAAAGAGGAATGAAAACAACTGCCCAGGACCAGTTTACCTAGAAAACGAGGCACATAGTATTTGAAACGCTACACAAGCTACCTGTTGGTCCAATTTGAAAGAAATAAAGAAGAACTCAATGACATTAACAGCGTAAAAGAACTCGAACTATAATACAATGAAAAACTAAACACGACATCACTAGCATTACCTCAAAAGACTTTTCGTGTTTCATAGCCCAAACAGCAACGATTAAGGTGAAGACAGATAAGCCAAAAACGGGAGCAAAAACAATGGACCAATGAATTAGGGCATCTTTAGGCTCGACGTTATCGTGTTCCAACTATAGTCATATGATTGAAGTCAATTATAGAATGAATACCTTATAATAAACTAAAATTTCAAAGCATAACAGAAACATGTGTTCAATGGTAGTGAGGATCATCGAAACAAATTCATTCTGCATGACGCTATCGTTACTATAAGAAGAGTTCAAAATGAGACAAAAATTAAACAAAACCTGGACGGTGGCTTCCGCACATATGAAGTAATTCCTGTGAAAGCACCCATAAAGACAATAAAATGGCAAATCCATAATGGCAAAAATACTATGGCATAATTTACAATAAGTTTCTCATCAAGTTTCAGGGATAGTTGAACCACAAAGATAAGAAGGGACAAGTACAAAATAAACTTGCTGAAATTGAATAGTTCAGTAACAGTATTGCTTGAGAGCTTACGACGCATTAAAGCCTTTGAAAGCTAGAACCAAAGAGAAGCTTGGCATTTTTAATTTTGACTTTCACCGATATCCATAAGAAACCCTGAACAAAGAATTAATCATAACAACCAAATTGAAAAACAGGTATGATAAGTGAGTTAACACAAAGCAAGAACAAGTAGAAAAAATATTTATGCTTTACTTATCGAAAGATCTCAAACATAAATCATATTCTATAAAGTGGTCAACACAATCAGTTCCTCTAGGATTGGTTTTTGAAGAGTTAGTACATCTAAAAGAATTTGATATTTTACATATTAAACTGTATAAATACTGTACGGCTTCTCGGAGCAAATGACCACAGCGATGAGCTAATGGCGAGTGCAAACACGGGCATTCAATATTAATTCTTCCATCGTCATAAATCGAACCTGAATGGAAAATTAGTGATGGTAGACGCTTATGAAGTACTCTCAACAGGGGGTAACTTCTTGATATCTTGAAACTCTTGGGGTAATTCGGTTGCATGGTAAACTTTATCCACAAAAAAAATCACATTCTTATCCGCCATAAAGCCTTAACAAAGCAACGAGTTAAACAATCTTTAAAGAAACATCATACTTGTAAATATAAGAATCACACGATAAGCTAATCAGTTTTATAACAATAAGCTTCATCTCCTGGATATGGACAATTCTTTATTATCATTCTTTAAAGCCTCTTTCATCTGAGTTTTTCTGCTTTCTAAAAACTGTTCAAACGGCTATTCCCTTTCTTCTTACTTACCACTAACATTCTGCATACATGCAGACCAATTTATAAACTGATCAGGACATTTCACTGTCACATCATCATGATCGTTTTCAGACATGCATATATAAAGCTGGCGAAATTGATGACCGCATCTGCAAAGAATATTTTCTTCATTTAAATATTTGTTCTAGACCTATGAGCAACTAATGAGCCTCCAGCCATACATGGACATTGCCAGTTGATGGTACCATCAGAGAACCTTGGTCCTAAGAACCGGAAATAAGACTTCTACTCTAAACCATTTCAAAACCTGGCAGCCTTTTGATGTTTTTGAAATCAAGCATCCAACCATAATTAGGATTGAGAGGTAAAGAATGATCTTCCTGAGATAAAACTATAACTTCATGGTTTTCTTGGTTTTCTAGAACCATCTATTCCTTTAAAGATAAAATCCTTCGTAAAGATGGATAATGGAAAGATAGATGAACAGAAAAACGACTGTTTAAAGAATAAAAGAAACATAAGGATAATTAGTTTATCATAATGTTAAGACGATGATTAACAAAAGGAGATCGCAATGTACATTAATCGTTCATAAGAAATAAATAACATAACAAGAAAAAGTTACGAACCGTAGAAATTAAAAAGGAGATGATGATCCATTTTTGATGAAGTGCGTTTACGTGTATCCTTTTATAGGTTCGGCGGAAGCAGTTTATGGACATTTCTTTTCCACAATGCTTTTTCCAGTATCTTCATATTCAGCTTTGCCAATCCACATTTGTTGGAACGAACCCTGGAAGAAGAAAACAATATTTTCAGCACAACGCAAATCACGAACTAGAGAGCCAAGAATGGATCCTCCTATCCAGGCACCAAACCTGCGTTCAACAGGAGTAGGAGCGGCGGAAACTCTTAGCTTGATGGTCTGTTATAAAAAAAAGGTGAACAAGTTTCTGCATGTGATACTTACGGGTGGACACTTGTGAGCCAAGTCATGATTGAGTCTTTCAGTGAAACCGAGAATCAAAGAATTTCCTCCTGTGACCATAAGACCACTGTATAGAATCTTAAAAACAAAACTGGTTCACTTCCATATTGAAGAAGACACTCACGGGTCTTATATCGATGTCACACATTCCAGCGGCAGCACTAGCGATTTGTGTTACATTCATTAGAACTTCCTTATTCTTGGTTCTCAAATAATTCTTGTCGAATAATCCTTCAGGCACCTTCACTCTATCAGCCATGAAATCCTAGATCCAAGCAATTACTTCAATACCTAATTTACTCAAACCTTATTGTAACCATTTGGGAAGGTATAACGAACGGATGGCAGTTTTTCCGCATATTCCAAATCGATGGGAGTATCACTTAACTGAAGAGCAGTAGCGGCAATGTCTTCCAGAACTTGTTTTTTCATGAAAGCGTCGTAATTCTCAGTAACTTCAGGCAAATTTTTCTTTAACTGCCATTTAGGAACTTCGTTTTCAGAGACATCTTCCTGAAATTGCATAGAAAGATAGATCTAAGATATTGAAAGTAGAGTACCTTGCTTCCAACTTTATATTGTGGGATGAGATCTATTTTATAATCGTCAAGCTGATGCTGCACCTGTTCGCAGATCACATCTCCTCCGATTGGTGAACGAACGACAGCTGGAACATATCGAACTTCTAGCGTACATGCGAGTAAAATTACCGTTCGTTATAGCGTATCCATCATATACAGGAACAGCTGAAGTCTGAGTCGCACCACTATCTACTACCAATCCTCCAGTACGACCGTTGGCAAACCTTAACAACAAACTGTCCAAAACAATTGCGTTACTTCGACTTACACAGTTAAAACGGCATTTTTTGCCAAGAAAAATGCAGGAACGTTGTATTTTTCAAACATTAGTTCAGTAAGTTGTTCTCTTTTTGGTTTTTCGTTCCACTAGAAATCAAAAAATGAAACTAAAAAAGAAAAACAAAAGCATTACCGCGCTTTCTGTGAAAAGAACAGGGTGATAAACGGCTTCAGTATGTAATACATTCGCATAGGAGTAATCAAGTAGTTGTTCGAACATTTCCCAATTCTCAACTGAAAATGATACATGAACTCGGATAAAGACTAGAAACTCAACTCATTCCATCTTTCATGAAACTGTCAATGGTAGTGTTAGGACGAGGAACAATAAGTTTGGTTGTACCTAATTGAAAAAATGAGAATTTTATATGGTAACAACATTGCTACCTATGTAAAAGTTTTTTTTGTTAACATTTTTAGTGTCTTCAGCATCCTCTTTCATTTCAACGTCTCCATCAGGAATGATTTCTTGAACTCCTACGTAAGAAGGAATGTCACCCTTAACATGAATCAAATGAAATAACAAGAATATATTAAATTTAAACCTTTGGGTATTCTTCTCCTGCAAATCCAACTCGAAATGAGTGAGAGCCAGCATCGAACACCAAACCACTGACTTCATCTAGAATCAAGAAATTAAAAAATAAAACTTTTCAAAATCAACCTCCTCCGTATATTCCTCCACTCATTTTCTTTAAATATCTACAAAAGATAAAATCAGAATAAAGAATTAAGTTGCTACAAACAGTCACAAAATAATGAAAACTAGAATAACCGATTTGAATTGCGCTTCATGAGCTTGGCATTCAAGCTGTGCGCAAATATGGAATAGGGCGCAAATTATGTGCTGGCGCGTACTTTTCTCACATAGTATAATCGCAATTGATTGTTTCAGATGGTAGGGTAGACTGGTTTGGTCATGATGTTTTATCTTTGAAACAATTTAAGTGATAGGAAATATTTGAAATAAAGCTTACTTCGAGAACCTCTGTTAATAATTGTTTAGTTCAAACGATTTACGAGTTTTTATTCCTCTGAAATACACTGTTAGACTTGGTATACTACCATGACGCTCAATAAAAATGCAATAAACGAGGATGCGGATGATAACTTCCGAATCAGATCGACTGTGATATCTAAGCCGATTGCATACACCTATGTCCTTTCTATTCTCTATAATGTTGTTTTCTTCATGCAACTTGTTGCATCTCCATATTTGATCAAATCAATAGGAGTATCAGATGCCGAGAATGGTAAGTCTCTATTTCACAAAAATGTGTTGATTCTCGCATGACGAAAGTATGAATTTTGAAGCTCATGAAAATTATACTAAGAGTTCTACTTTTGTGGAAATCTTGTTAATATTCTTAATCCATGAAGCGTTCCGGAATCAAACATGCTTCAGGGATGATCCAAACTGCGTTTGGTATTCTTCAAATGATTGGAGGCCCTTTGTTCGGCTATTGTATTCAGAAATTTGGTATACGGTTCTCTCTTCTCCTATGTTATTCTTCAACTTTTGTCTCTGGTTTGCTTCTACTTTTTTCGAATGTGAGTTCAGACACGATGAATCCTGTGCTCTCACCGATCAGTGAACTTTTTCAGGATTTAACAACTTTGTTGCTGAGTCGGCTACCCGCTTTGTTCATGCATGGTCAGCAAAGTCATCAGACTTTGCTCTCTGCTTTAACCGAACCTGGAAAACAGCGAACAACTGCTTTCGGGCGAATGGGCTTAACTTTTGGTGAGAAAAAGAGGCTTCTTGATTAGTAACATATTCACCTGGTTGCAGGAATTGGCTTTATTTTTACTCCAATCTTTAATATAATTTCCACGAAGCTCATATCTGATAGAGGGCCATTCTTAGTCTCTTCATTGTTGTGTTTCGTTCCAATGATTGTTCTTCTAAAGTTTGTTGATAGAGAACGATATGAAGCGGTAGGCTAGCTGAATAGACCGAAGAGATTTTAATTTTCAGAAATCTGAGAACAAAGAAAGTGAGTCACATATGGTCATGAACATATCGAACACGCTCTACATTCTGAACAAACCAGGAACTATGAATGTTCTGATCAAAAAAAATCTCCCCATTATTCCCGCGCTCCTAATCTTCGGAGTAATGAACGTGAGATTTCATGAGCAGTTCTTAATAATCAAGTGCTTTAGCTGTATATGATCAACCAATTCAATCTCAGTCAAGATTACAATCATTTCCTTCAGCTTGTTATAGGTACCCTACATTGATAATCACATTGATGAAAGTTCATTTTGCAGGAGTGTTTATTATGTTCAGCAACGGGTTTGGTGTTATTTGGCTACGAAAAAAGTTTACTGAAAATACAATGCTTTACATCGGGTCATCTTCTTTTGTAAGAGCTACAGTTTAATAGCAAATTCTAATGATTTTCAGCTTATTGGATACTTTTTATTCCACTTCTTCACTTCTTTGTCTATGTTTTACTTTATTATGCCATTCCTTTCTATGGGGATGAGTGTACAAGCTACTGTTTCGGATAGCATGTTGACAGCATTAGTTGAAGAGAGAGAACAGGTGCTTGAGGGACTGTTTAGTAACTCATTCCAATTTTATAGGGGCTCATTCTTGGAATATCAACATCATTCAATTCCCTAGTGCGAACCTTAGCCCCCGGACTTGCTGGATACATTTTAGACGCATATGGCTTCAATATGCTAGCTAGTATTGGTATGATATGTTGTTGCGCATGCCTATTAATTCTGGCAGTGAATCCATTGGACACCAATTTACTTCGTAAACCGAAAACACACGAAGAATAATATTCTCTTCCTCAACATCCCTCAAATAACTTGATCAGGCATTTGCGTATTCGATAGGGTAGCGATTCTTCACTTTCCCATTCCCCCCTCAGTGCATTTATATGTTGCACTGTTATAATAATTCCTAAATCTAGTCGCGTATAGTATATACATATGTTATGTTTGTTATAGGAAACAATAAGAAGAAAAATTCGAGAATAAATATCTTTTATACTCTACTTGTTTTGTTTCATAGAGAAAATATGATACAAGTTAGTAGTTCAGAATTTCAATAGGAATGTCATACAAGGAAGTTATTGGGACTATCTACCCTTAGGCTATGAAGCCTCTCTGGTCATGGAGTATAAAAACAGCAGCAGTAGTGGGTCAGTAAAATCAACTACAAGCATTGTCACTTAAATATGTAACAAGATGAACATTTAAAAAAACAAAATCTTTAGCAGGGTGCTAAATATTGAGCATTCGAGATATTCCTAAACATATGCTCTCGTGTCAAACGAAGTGAGGGAATTTAAATTAAAAAAAATGAAAATATACTAAACAGATATCGATAAGAAGGGCCAATAGTCAGGCAGGGGAAGTCGGAAAAACAGTTTCCTTGAAGTGTGCAGCAAATAGAACACTGACAACTTAAGAGGAAGAGGGTCCCTCTCCGTCTTCCATGTTAATCTTTGTCTCATGCTTTCTGTGTTTACGCTCCTGAAAATGGATGGAATCAATCGAAGGATGATCCAGGAGGCGCTCATTGTCGGATGGAATATTGAAACGGACCTTCTTTTCGACGGAACGGCCACGAGCTCTCATTTTGATTTGCTTGAAAGTTTTCTTCTTTTCTTTTATTTCAGCAGGTAATTGTTTCTCTACTTCAGCCCGTTCGGCAGCAGCTTCTGGAATGAACAACTTGTACTATAATAAAAAAAAGAAACGTACTTTTCTCTTGATGTTTCTGGTGTCTGTACTTTCTGTAACTGGCTCTCCATCTGGCGGCTTCCTCTGCAGTCATAGTTGGGGCTGTTTTACCGAATTTAGATAAATCTCTTGTTTGGAAAGCACGCAACACTTTCAGCTGAACAATAGACATGAACCGACATAACAAAAAAAAATTTACATGATTTCCTAATAGGAACATTCCTCGGACCCACAGTGATTTACCAGACCGTCTTACTTGAAGAGCACGTGAACGAGCGCGTGTATTATAGTCACCATTGATATGAATCTTAGATGGTGCAATCTGTGAAGAAATCAAATGTAAGATTCGTTTAAATTGATGATCATACCTCTCCCTTTCCGACTTTCCAAGTTTTGGGAAGTTTCTTGCTTGGAATGGTGTTTATAACTTGTCCCCAAGGTAATGCTGAGAAACCAAGTACCAAACAGACAATCCACTGCAAACCGAGATGATTAAAATAGTGAGGAAAAAGTAACAAACTTGAGTCAAAGTGAGCGGAGCAGTTGAGAACCATTCACCTCCGAATTGAACTATAACAATTTGTCCAATGAAAGTAGAGATCCAGATCACACAGAACACCCGATTGCTAGCCAAGCCCTAAAACATTCGAAATGTTAAACAACCGTTCTGTTCGTCTATCGTTCGTTTGATGAAAAAAAACAATTTGTACCTTGAAGACGTTTCGCTCCCCATGAACTTTTCTGGCGTTGATCTCGTTGAACAACGTCATCATGACAAATGCATTGAAGACGAGCGTGAAATGCTGGGTTGGCGGAGCAAAGAGTGGTGCATTTAAACCAGATTTGATTCCGAACAAACGATCTCCATAGTAGAAAATTGTGAACAGAATGAACATCTGGTATATAGCGTGACCCATAATATTTTTTACCATTGTACGTGAGATCAGAGATTTCTTCCTAGAACATAAAATTTATGATGCAGTTACAGCTAAATCCTCACCTTCCGTATGGTTTGCGGTTAAGGAGCTCTTCTGTAGGAACCTCAGTCGCCAAAGCTAAAGAAGCTAATGTGTCCATAATGAGATTGATCCATAACATATGCACAGCTTTGAGAGGGGAATCAGAGACAGTAACAGCACCAACGAAAGCGGTAATGACAGCTACTACGTTAACCGTCAATTGGAATTGAAGGAATTTAGAAATGGAGTCGTATACATTTCTTCCCCACATTACAGCCTGCAGAAGTTATATTAGGTTGAAATTTGCCTGAGGAATTTACTTTAACAATGGAAGTGAAGTTATCATCAGTCAGAATGATATCAGAGGCTTCTTTAGCTACATCAGTTCCAGCGATACCCTGAAAAAAAACGATAAGAATATAAAAGATCTTTGTGCGTACCATGGCAAATCCAACATCAGCCTTTTTCAAAGCAGGACCATCATTCGTTCCGTCACCAGTGACAGCAACGATTTCTCTGAATCACCAAATAAGGTTAAAAAACAAAGTAAATTTTACCGTTGAGCTGTTGCCTTGCTGTCGATTATACCTTTCACAAGAGTATATTTATCAGCTGGTTGGGCACGAGCAAGTACTCTCAGTCGAGGCCAGATTTCATCAAGTTTGGCTTGACTAACTTTACCGTTCTCATCCCGTATTCTGAACAAGTATCTCTACTCAGCTCAATAAGGAAATAATCTTACCTCTCATTGAATTCTTTTCCCTCCATGGCTAAGAAGTCCTCGCCTGGTTCTAATATTCTACAGGACATAGCAATAGCACGAGCAGTGTTGATATTATCACCAGTAACCTGTAATCATATTTGAAAAACCAAATAATTGTCTCATCCTCACCATTCGAACAGTTATTCCAGCTTTTTTACATTTTTCAATGGCAGCTGGTACTTCAGGACGTACAGGATCTTGAATACCGCAGATAGCAATAGCAACAAAGCTTTTGTTCATGGTATCTTCATCACTCCAATCTATGTCCGAATCATTTTCAAATTGGACCTATAAAATGATGATTGAGTTTTCTAAGCACATTCTTTCAACTACCTCGGTTGGTTCTGCAGCACGGACATCCTTCCTAATCAAATCTTTATATCCGATGCAAATAGTACGTAGACCATTATTCGCCATGTGAGAGATAATGGTAGCATTAATTTCTTTCAAGCGGTCAGAACCAAAGATGTGAGCTTTTCCATCGGAACCGATCATGTAAGAACTTCTTCCAAGAACTATTTCACTAGCTCCCTTTTGGTAAACACGATATCCAATATCACGACCATTTTCTGTCAGTCGGATAACTGTCATCATACTTTTACGGGAAGAGTTGAAAGTATAAACCTAAGCAAAAATAATATAAAATGACTAATGAAAAATGCATACTTTGAATAGGTCTTCCTCAGGGAATTTACGTCGGATAGCAGCATAGTCACCTCCAAGTTTGTTGACAAAGCCGAGCAAACCACATTCGGTTTTATTTCCGAGTTGTTGCATCGCTTCTCCAGGTTTAGTTGGCTCAACAATCATTGAATTATATGCACTGAAATGAATTTGTTGCATAGAGGAATTAAAAAAGATCTTACCTGTTAATAGCAAGTGCTTCCATTAACAATGCACCAGTGTTTCCAGGTAGAGCAGAACCATTAGGCTGATTGACTTGACCTTCATAGTGATTTCCTTGAACACAATAGTTTTAAGCTTGAGAAAACAAAAAGGATATACCATTGATATAAGAGTCCACAACTGTCATTCTGTTCGTGGTTAGAGTACCAGTTTTATCAGAGCAAATAGAAGTTGCGTTACCCATTGTCTCACAGGCATCCAGATGTCTTACAAGGTTATTATCAAACATCATCTGGAAATAACAATTGTGAAAATATTATTGCAGTCGACTTACTTTTCTGACGGAATATGTGAGTGCTAGTGCGATAGCTAAAGGTAATCCTTCAGGAATCGAGATAACTAATATGGTGACAGCAATAATGAAGAATTTAACAAACATCTGGAAAGTTTCATGATTGATCTTTGAGATGAAGCAAGAAGCTTACTTGAATATCAGCGAATGAGAAGTGTTTTTCATTTACAACGTAATGTTCAATACAGAAACGAGTCACTAATACTATAAGAGCAACAGTAGCAACTGTTGTTCCTGAAATTTTAATTTATGAAGTATTTAGTAAGTTCAAGAACATACCGCAATAAATAATTTGGAGAGCGAGCTTAGCAAGTTTGGATTGCAGCACAGATTTGGCTGATAAACCGTCATCATCGTCGCTACTCTTGCTACTTCCAGATGAAGAAGAACCATCAGAGGATGAGCTCGAGGATGATGAGGAGCTGGAAGACGATGAAGAAGAAGACGCTGAAGATATATTTAGAGGAAGATTGATGAAACTATTCAGTTACTTGAGGTGGAATCGTCATCAATTCCAGCACCAGCTTTTCCAGCACCCAAAAGCATCATGATGATACCAGTTTGTGAGTTAACACCAACAGCGGTGACGAGCATTTTTCCAGATCCCTCCATAGCATAAGTACCTAGCGCATGGATGTTTGATTATCATGATTCATTTAACTTACCAGAAAGGAGTACTGGATCGCTTTCGACACTTTTTTTGATGTGATCGGACTCACCAGTGAGCGAAGACTCATCAATCTAATGTATTACTCAATGAAAAAGAAAAAGCCGCAGTCAAACTAACCTTAAGATCATTGGATTGGAGAAGGAAACCATCAGCAGGAAGAAGATCTCCATACTTGACACGAATTATATCTCCAACGACCAAATCAGATACTGGTACATCCTTTGCTTCGTTATCACGAATGACCGAAAACTTCTGGCCAGTTTCAATTTTTTCCTGAAATCATTGAAAATATGTTCAAACCAGACAGAAGTATCGAAAAGTCAACACAAATTTGAATTCATATTTCAGCGTCATGTTTATGCTAATTAAGTAATCGATAAAAATTCAACGTGTACTAATGACAGATTAGTCAATACTCGTCGCACGTTCAAAAAGCACGTGAACTACGCGTGATCATGCTCAACTTTAAACTATGACTACCGTGGGAACCGGTCGTTTCTCGTGTGTTATCAGTATATTATCTATTAGTTTACATATGTTTCTTTGAACATAAAGAAAACTAAACAAATAGAAGAACTGGATAATTATATAAAAAATTTGAAAATATATACCTGAAGACTACGAAATTGTCTTTCTTTCGAGTAATCATTAACAGCAGTTACAAGCACGACGATAACCACACAAATAAGGATAGCCACACCTTCAATCCAGGCAGTTCCATGACCGTCACTTGGTGCCTCGGTAGTAGAAGCGATAAAGGCTGAAAATCTTTTATGAGACTTTTCCCTTGATACGAAGAATCACCGAGAGTAGCATTGACAATCAGATCGGTTGCATTACTGATAGGTGGACTATCTTCCAGATGTTCGGGATCATAGAAAGACAAAGCTAGATTAATAAATCCAGCCACAACCAAGATGATCAAGGTAGGGTCCTAGAAAACAGTAACTAATGCAACGGGATAATGTGGTGTCACTTACCCGGCAAGCGTCAAACACAAGTCTCGCGAAGCTCTTACTTTTCGCTGGCGGAATAGTGTTCGCCCCAAAAGCAGCACGACGGCGTTCTAAGCTATTGGAAGAGCTTGATAAACCTTGCACAGGATCAACTTGAAGCTTATCGCACAAACCCTCTACACCATTATGTTCATTAGCAAGCTGAAGACAACTTTTTTTTTCAAATTTCAAGTTCTCGTATGCTTACCCTAACGATGGCTTCTGCCCCACGTGCCTCCATGAGGCTGCGGAGTTGTGCTAACGAGCATCCGAATTCTTTTCCTGAGACCTGAAGAGAGATCATTAATTATCTATTAAAGACATTATATCTAATTTTCATTATTTATTTTGTCGCATCCCATTTATACCTGAGATTTGGAACGATGGAGTGATATAGATCGAATCATAAATTGAGTTAAGCAAAATTGTTTTAACGAAGATTTTTTCTTGATCAACAGATAGCTTAACAGGAAGATAACTAGTGGTACAAAACCTGGCAACAGTTGAAAATTGAGTAATATCGAAAAAAAAAGAAAGTAAAAGACGTAGAAGGCATTAAAAAATATTAAAAAATATTAATGCGGGAAGATATTTTTGAAAATATGTCTGCATTTGGGGGTCTCAGACACTTGTGTTCTGACATTCATTACAACAAGAAAACGAGATCTTAATAGCACGTTTTGAGCCCCACAAGAGGAAGGAGCGCAAAAAATGTTTTTCGTGTGCAATCTGATCATGTTGTACTGTATTTCTTGGAGCTTACAATCTTGACAAACAATTTGTTAAAGATAATTGTTTGTTTGAATTGAAGTATTTAGAAGTTCTAGCAATAGAATTTTC
This sequence comes from Auanema sp. JU1783, assembly GCA_943334845.2. Lineage (NCBI taxonomy): Eukaryota > Metazoa > Nematoda > Chromadorea > Rhabditida > Rhabditidae > Auanema > Auanema sp. JU1783. The sequence goes on along the minus strand of CALQYR020007450.1, from coordinate 287,678 downwards.
GCTACAAATGACTTGAGGCAGACTTCTTAAGAAGGCTTTAAACTGACATGAGAATGAGTCATTCAAATCTGTTCCGCCCAATTTTGACCAATTAGTAATGAGAAATACATTTCTTTGCCAATTTTCTCTTACAAAATAATAATGTTGTTTCCTTGTCTTCTTATTAAATGATATTCTATCTCTCTTTTCAATAGTTTTTATCTGAAATTCGCTATTTGATAATAGAGCCACAAACTAAGCGATGATGTGATGGAACAGATGAAAAAATGGAAGTGATTGGAAAAGAAAGTTTTCACATCATCTACTATTTCCGTCTCCTTATAGTTTGATGATAAAAGATCTTCTCTAATGTTACCTTTCTCAAAAAGATTTTTGTTCTCTTCATGCTCTCTCATTCATCATGATGTCATCTGATAAGTTACAGGAATCAACTAGTTTTTTGGTTATCTTTCACCTTAGCAAAGACCTCCATTCTCCTCTATATCTCTCACTCCTTTCATGTTTAGCAAGTTTATGGTGAAAAGCTGGGTTCATGTGCACTCTCTTTGGATTATGAAGTGTAATATTAAGAAAAAAAGCAATGCCTTTACTCTTCTCTCGGGTGGAACAAGGTTAGAATGTTCCGCATTGTAAAATGTTTTCGTTAAAAACAAAAGTTGCGTTCATAGTTTAAAAAACAAACCTGTCGGCCTCCAAAGGTATCAGGAGAGGTGTTGGAGGCAGTCTTTCCTGCTCCAGCACCAGTAATATCGTCGGAAGTCACATTGCGGGCTTTTTTCATTACACGATCACTCGAATCAGCAGTAGTCAGCTTTGGAATAAAAACTGGGGGCAGAGCTTTCGGCTCGGTGCCTTTCCCTAAGAAAAATTAGAATAATATTAAAACGTATTATTAATAAGAGAAGAAGTATGTAAGATGAGATGAAAATGAGAAGAAAAAAAGATGCTCCGGAAAGGAATGTTGATTGAAAGATGATCCATGGTACACTGAAGCGGGTGGGGGGGGGGGGGGGATACAATTATGATCATTTGTATATTTATAAATGAATGTATATAGATATATAGATAGGAATAAGGCTAGAGATAGAATAAGTCAAAGTTGTATGTATGAAAATAAAAAAAACAAAGCCTCAAATGGGCAGGACATGGATCTTTGGATAACCACAGATCAACGACCTGACATATAATCTCAGATAAGATCAAAAGCCTTGTCAATTGTTTTTTTAGGTTATAATATTTTTTGTTCTTTTGTAGTTTAATCAATTGAGGATGATGGTAATAAAGATCTTTGGGATCTTAGAGGATCTATGATAGAGGATGATTTGAAAAATATAATATTCTATGAAAGTTGAAAATTGGTTATTTTCATAGTTTGTCAGTCGGAAGGTTGTTCTGTGGAAAAGTGTGGATGATCATCTATTTAAAGGCCTTGAAGAAAATTATGCAAATCTCATCATGCGATGACGATAAGCTGAATCGGGTTAACAGTAAAATTTGGAAAATGTGAAATAGAAGAGAGTAGAAAGTAGTTAAACGAGTGATCTGTTTAAGCAAAGTTCATGTGGCTCTCTCGTCCTCCCTCTGCTTCCCTCAAGCATTTTATTCATTCATTTTTGCTCTCTTTTTTTTCTATTTTGAAACGAACAATCGACAAATTCAAATTTCTTTCCTGTCTTGTTCCTTGCACCTTCTGTTATTTGGAATCAAACTCTCTCTCTCTCTCTCTCTCTCAAACTACATCTCTCTCCCTTAACAGATAATCTCTACCATTTCCACTGTTTCGATTTGATTCAGTTCACACTCCAACTACAAGAAATATAGAAGAATTTGCATAATTAACAGTTTTAAAGAACAGTAAAATCATTTTGGGGCTTAGTCGCACTTGTTGAGCGGTTGTGCCAGTATTCAGGTTAATCCACATATCTTCAGAAGTACAATCAGAGAAATATTACTTTTATAGAACTTAGCAGACTAGAGAAAAGTGTATTGAAGACAAAAAACAAAAGTAAATTGTCAATGAGATGGGAAATGATGATGAAAGCTAAATCTTTGCCGAACTGGTATATCAGTTAATCAAGTCCTAAGGGCTTTCTCTTATGTAAAAGCAACAGTATAATCCCATCCATATAGTATTCGTGCCAAAGTTTATAAAAAATAAATTTTATTTATAAACTTTGTGTGTTGGGTTATCTTATCAGATATGCCCATCTCATATTCTCATTCGATTCTACTTCGCCGAATGAAATAGGTGTTATCATTACCATTTAAGGAAAACAAAGCATGTGATATCACATGGTTGAAGTATTTGAATAAAATATTCAAATGTCTCCACGTTCATAATCTTCCTCTTATATCTCTGCAACATCATTCTACAGAAGAAATTTGAAGAAAGAGCTTTACCTTAAAATGATATTCATCTAATCAGATGACTCACATCTCATCCTTCCCTCATCCTATGATAACAGTTCTCTCCATCAAGACTATCCCCTGATTGATTCAAATTTTCCCGAGTATACATGAACATTATGCAAATCCCTGACGTCATAATTCAAATAGATCTAGTATTTTCAATAAATGTTTCTTTCTTTTTTCTCATATTATTTTTGAATTTTCAGAAATGGTTCCTCTTTTTCCGTGCATCAAAGAATCCATTGCTCACCATTATTACATATGCAAATGAGGCGTGAACTTGCGTGAGAAGTGAACAGCTCAAACTGTCATTTCTCATTTCAAGTTATTGCGGAACGGTTGTTACTGTTTCATATTTATTAAAATGATTATTAAGTGTTACAATGTGAATCAATTATTTCTATATGAAGGGAACATGATTCTTAATAAGGTATCGACGTCATTAACTAAAGGATCTTCAACATCTTCCTCTGCATCAACCTTCAACTGCTTATCAGTTTCAACTTGTTTCAACAGAGTTTTATCATTTTCAGCTTCTTCTGATGAAGTCATCATCTCTTCTTCCGCATCTATGTCGTTCTTAACGGCCGATGATTGCAAATTTAACAACTTTGGATGACGTCTCTTCTGGCTGAAACATTGTATGCGTTCAATCATTTTTCTTTTTTTTTCGAAACATTTCTAGTGTTTGCAAAAACTATTCATTATTCATATTAAGAATATGGAAATGCCTCAAATCTCTTTCAATTTAACAGTTTGACTCATCCATATTTGAACCAGTCTGATTTATTTTTGATCAGAGAAAGGAATAGCCTGATAGCATTCGAAATGAATTTCATCAAAACTGTCATAAAACTTTCATTACATCACTACTTGAGGGCTGTTCTATTCTTATGGCTTTAATTATAAACTCACTTCAAGCTTAATCTGCAAGCTAATTTGAATGTTGTCTCTTCTTGATCGCAAGGTGAAGTTCTCCAGAAGAACCAATCGTTTTTTCGTTGTTCAATTCCGAAAGATTCAGATGTTGAACATCCATTAACAAATGGCTTAAAGATAGAAGCCATATAAGTATCTAGACATGAAAATAAAAACGAACTTTTTCAACAACAAATGCGTTCTCAGCATCGGGACATTGAAGAGGACACCACTCAATTACTTCTCCTCTGACAGTGCTGAATTCCTAAAACATGATTGGATAGTTATTGAAGAAGCTCATTAACGGTTCAATTAATTCATCAAAAAAACAACATGGGAAGGTCATCTGTTAAAAACTTCGATGAGATGTAATCTGATTGAAGCTGAATCAGAGAACTTGTCAAAATAAGATAAAGAGTCAACAGAATGTTTATGAGTCAATTTTACAAGAACAAACCTTAAAACAGCCATTATCATTCACTGCTTCCCACTCCTCATTTCCTTCAAACGATAGATGACACTCAACGATAGCACCTGACTTCTGACACTTGTAATCTCGAAAACCTGATAAAAATATTTTCAAGATTTATGATAATGTTGCGGTTTTTATTAGGTAGTGATATCGTATAAAGATTATTTGAATTAGAAATGATTACTTACTGTTTATCAAAAACTCAGCAGACAGCAGAGCAGGCAATACTAATAAAATAGAAACAAAGGTATTTGAAAACATATTCAGACGAATACAGACGATTGTGTTCCTCTCCGCGCGTCTATGAAGTAAATTACGAAGAAAGGAAAAGTCGTTAATTGAAAGCGCTCAGGGGGGAGGATCAGGGTATTATATCAGGTGGCTGACAAGAACTGTTTTTCTATCCTTTTTATGTTGCCTGTCCCATTTGTGGACGGTTAAGTACGTCTTCATCCATTCCTTCTGCTTGATTCTCCTTCTAGTTTATAAATCACAATCTTCAGGTAGATTGAGATCATAATGCTGCTTTAGAGCTAGATTCTATTAGAAGCTCGATACAGGAGGCTGAGAGAAGATGACGAGATCATCAATACTGACTATAGAGATCAATCAAAAAGAGACTCATACAGATGAAGCATGGAAAGAAAGGAAAAAAAACTTGTCAAAACCAGGTCGAGAAGAAGGACAATGAAAAAATCGGATTGAATGAAATTTGATGGCGAGTATGAGAGGTCAGACACTCAATTGTCCTGCTGACAACTGATAATCACAAAATCCAGTAAGGAGAAAGTGGAATTTCTCAGATGATCCACGGAGAAAGTGTGTTTATCAACAGTTCTGTTAAACTATCAAAATAATTTTAATTCAATCATATGTAAGGTTCGGTTCGCTAGTTTTCCCCTCTCTCAACGAGGTTATACTTATTATCAGGATGACTAACTGTTTACATTATGCTTTCTACTGGGAAATCTATAA
>CALQYR020007450.1:248606-281096 GCA_943334845.2 Auanema sp. JU1783 | reverse complement strand
TTTATGAGTTACTGTGCTTTGATCCTAATGTAGAAATAACAATAATCAAATTTTAATTGTTTCTAAAAATATACATATTTGATAGTTGTGAGATATTTGATAGTTGTTCATAACAGTTCCGTAAGAGCTGTAGAATTCAGGATCAACTGAAGGCACCGAGACAAGCTGCAGCACGGATAGCTCCGACTGCTGGACCACCACTAACTGCATCCGTTAGCAGAAGCGCCATGAAGAGCACAACAATCAACTTGCTTTTCATTTTGATTTTTCTGAAAGTAACTTATAGAATTCGATCAAAGGAGATTATAAGAGAATCAAAATGTTTAACACAAGCACGGTCTGATAAACAATGGATATCAGTTGAATTCCTTGCTGTATTTATACTGTAGTACCGTAATTGTTTCCAATTATTTGTCATGACGAGTAGAGAGGAAAGAATCCAGACGTTGATGAAATCGGTGCACTGTTACTCAGTATTTACATGTAGCTGTTATGTCAAGATAAGAAGTCTGTTACTAGGTAATTGTAATCAATTGTGGGCGGAACTTCAACTCTGCTTTGGGCGTTTCTCTTTAATGATGAAAGAGTACCAGGAACAAGTTCAAAGTTTTCTTCCAAACTTTTCAAGGTGATGGATAACAAGCAATTAGAGATCACAACTTATAATATTTTTTGTAATTTTTCGTGAAATATTCTGCAACATACCTATATCTTAATGCAATTTCTCAGATAAAAACAACCGCTCGTCGCGCATGCATTAGATGGAAATGAAAGTTGACATACATGTTTCCACGTGAAAGGCATGATACGTGAATACCACATGTACATAATTTGAATATCACATAGCTGAATATGAATACAAACAAAAAACATTTTTTCATGTTTTTTCAAGTTATATGGATGCATGTGATTATCACGTGAATGTTAAAAGAATCAGAGACATGATGAACTTTGCCCTTCATTGCTGTTAAACAGCATTCATGAATCCTATGATATATCATATTTTATATTAATTAATTACAAAATAACTTCGATCTGATGACGTCGATGTCTGAATGATCACTGAGTAGTTCTATCAAAATCACAACTTACGCTGTAATGATATATAACTGTTATTATTATAGACGAAATGATTTTTCAAGATTATCGTTTCGTCATTTTAATTGCTCGCTTAAGTAACGAACGACCTTTGTGTTATCAATAACCCCCCTTTATATGGAATATGTCTTATGATGAGAAATCTCTTCAACCTTTATAACTACAAGAAGTTACAAATACTTATTTTAACAGGTTTTTCATATTTTCATTTCATCTCATCATTATCTGCAACTCAATAACTAGAACTCGGAAAAATGTTATAAGAATACTGTCCACATATAGATAGTCTTAACTATTTCTATCCCAATACAATCCAACATCCACATTTTTCCCACATTTTTTTTTGTTTCATTCAACTCACTTCGCTTTCATTCAACCAAATGACGTAGAGGAACTGACGAAAGTCATGCGTTTTCACACAAAATCAAAGCATTTGCTTTCTTCAACTCAGCAAAATGAGAATTTCAATAACTTGGTAACTATTCAGAACTCACTTAAAGCATTCAAATGGTTTTTAGAAGCATGCAGAATGATGTTCACTTTTTCTTTTTTCCTTTTTTTTTCACTTTTCATTCAACGAATTCTTATTTTCAACATCTTATGGCTGAAAGCTTCTTTGTCTCTCATGTGAGCTGAATGCTATTCGGCGAAATTTTCTTTTTCTGGCTTGTCTTGTCGAAGTCTTACTGCCTACTTTCTCTCCATCCCCCTCTCCCATTTCTCTCGTTGTATGGGGCTATCTCAACGACATATAATGTCTGTCCCCAACTAGCTAACCAACTGGATGGCTCTTTCATTTTCTCCAGTTTTTCATCATCTTTCATTTTTTTGTTACTTTCTCTAACATTCTCTCTATTAGTAACGTTATCTAGTTTTAGTAAGCTGGGTTGTGTCTGAGCTCATCCGTTTTTCGTTTTCCATTTTTTCCTCTTTGGTTCTCTCGCTCACTTTAATTCACATTTAAGCGTTAGACATATCAGGCTACGAGCTTTTGCTTCTATTTACATCCTCCTATATTCATATATTCCCTTTTGAATATTTGTTTATCTTTCTTTTTTATAATATCTGCAAGCACCTATCGTTTTCTTTTTTTTGTTCTATCATAATCTAAAGCTTTTTCATTTTCCCTCCCAAAATATGGGATTATGTAGAGAGTAGAATGAACAGACAAACTTCCATCATAGATATCCATTCAGATATATATATATATATATATGTATATGTATATATATAAATATAATTCCTTATTAAAAAGGCTCTACGCATGCACACACACACACGCGCCCTACACTCAATTTCTAATCAAATTATTTTTTACTAAAAAGGAAATTATGTTTTTCAACCATTTTGTATTGCTAGAGCTATTTGCCTTAAGACCATCCTCGATTATCGATTTTCTTGTTTTCTATTTCATTTTTTTAATTTTGTTTTCAAAATATTAATTCTGTTTTAAAGTTATTCTCATCTACATCACACAACTCTTTAAATTAATCATTCAATTTGTTCAGCAATAGGCTGACTGACTTGCGAGTTTTCTTTTTTCGAATGAAAATGAAAAAAAAAAAACTTTTTGACTCATTTTTTGAAAATTTTGCAGTTCGTTTCCATTGTGTGCCCTTTTTGGGATGTTAACGATCTATTTTGTTAAGAAAGAAAAGTGAGATGGCTTATTATCCGCCAACTATGGAAGGCTTTTCAAAATTCTTAAAGATGACTAATTCTCTCTTGAAGTCAGGTTACATCATTCGTCATTGTGATTTTGATTCAAATGACGCCGAAAACGTCATCGTAAGGCAGTAGGAAGACGACTAAGTGTGTGACTACTGAAGCTTATCGAACAACGTCATGATGACTTGCGTATGTTTTTGACCCATTCTGGTGTCGTTTGTTTTTATAAAAATTTACACGAACGAACACCCATTTAGCTAGTAGCGCAAGCTCCTTCCTTCTCACACACACACACACACACACACACAGATGCATGCATACAGCCACATACATTCCGAATTTCTAATCAAATACTTTGAAAATAAGAAAATTTTCTCATTTTTCTCTTTTGCTTTCTACTTTCTTGAAGTTACTTTATGTTTTTTTTCTCTTTCAATTTGTCTTCTTGTTGAAAGATGTGAGTATTGGCTCTTTACTTTACTTCCGAGCATCAATTTGTTTTTTTCTCACAAATATTAAAAGTTCTTTTGCTGCTACCTGAAGATCTTCGATTCACTCTAATAACTTCATCGCTTATCAAGTTTGTTCATTTACTCTTTAGCGTTATATACTCCATCTCATCCATTCAATTTGCTTTCTCGTTCCTTCTTCCCCCCTCACACCACCCTTCTTTCTTTCTCCTTTACTTCTTCTTCTCTTTCTCATATATTTTATATTCTCTACTTCACTCACACTATTTCTCTTATTTCTCCTCTGCTTCTCTTCAACGATTTTCTAGAAATTATTTTGGCCCAAAGGCTTTTTCAGCACTAGCCTCAGTGTGTTTTCATGTGCTGGTCATTCAAGCTTCAACAATTCTTTTTTTTTGCTTTATAGCGTAGGATTGGAACATTCATAGATTTCACTGTTCAAAAAAAATTAAAAAATTTCTGATTGAAAGCTAAAATGAGATGATGTTAAGAGAGATATAGACAGCTATTCCATCATTTTCCTTCTTGTAGTTTGCGCATTCCCACATTTACCAAACAGGCGACATGAAAGAACGTTTGAATTGGAACTATATATGAAAAAATAGTTTTTCTGTGTGATTACAAATGCTTGATGAATTATCTTTCACAAACTTCCCGATGGGCAGGTTGTGAACTTTGTTCGTTCAGGATCATTTAGGTATTTACTAGCCTGAAGTCATAAGGTTGCATTACCTCCCCGATAGTTTCTCTTTTGCAACATCTTTTCTTAAATCAACGACAAGTGAGAGAGATGAAGACGAATCAAAAGATGAGAGAAAGCAAAAGAAAAAGAGATAAGGAGTGGGAGGAGTGAATTAACTTCAAACGTTTAAATGAACTGTTCAAGATGGAGAAAAGATTTAGAAGGGAGTGGGGAGAGAGGGGGTGGGAGAGTGAAGGTTTGCATCTTCAAAGACTTAAAGGACATATATGCACATATGGCCTGATTGAACTGCATACTGCACGGCGATCCATCTGTATTTTGTAGTTTCTTTGGAACTCTTGCTATCATGCACATGTTCCTTTTGCCAATCGTTTTTTTCTCTTTTTCTTTTTGACATTTCATATCTTCGCAAAGTTTGCAAAGTGCCCTCTCTTGCGGTTGTTCATTCAAACAATTTTTCATTTTTATGTTCAGCCTCCAGATGTTCATTTTCATTTTTTCTTCTCATATTAAGATACTTCTTCTGGCAAATTCACTTCATTTCTTTGTCCTCATTTTCTTCTTTTACTTTTGCAAAACCTTTTTTTGTTCGACTTTGTTAGTGCTATGTCCTCTTCCCTTCCCTTTTCATCCTACTTCTTGCCCATCCCCACTCCCTTCTTCCCTCGCTTCTTTCTGCCCGCTCCTTTCCTACTCCACCCGTTCAGTTGAGTCTATTGGCTTCTCCATGTCTTCCTCAATTCATTTGAAATGTCTTCGATTTCTCTTAAAAGTTATTTGATTGCATTTTCATTTTTGCGTCTTGTTTTCATTTTTCAAATCCTTTTTATCCATAAGCAGATAAAAGGCTATGCGAACATTATTATTATTATTATCAGCTTTCATCTATTGCAATTGATATGTGGATTTGTGAGGAAGAAGAAGATCACAAAGCCGACAGAGTTTATTGAAGTTTCCATCTGATCCGTCCTACTGCGAGCCACCTTCTTCCATCACCATGTGAGAGCGAATAAAAAAATAATCGTTTATTCATTTTCATGATGAATATCTGGCATTTTTGACTATTGCGTGTCATCCAATTCACTTCCTAACCGTTTTGTAAGCCATATACTCTTTCAATCTTCAGCACCTTCTTCAACGCTCATGTTGTTCCTCATCTCTCTAGTTTCTCTCCTTCAACATTTCTCTTCATTCATCTCATTCTCCCTCTTTCTTCTTCTTCTCGTTGCAACTTTGCTTTCAAGAAATTATTCATTTTTTAAGCTTCTCATTATGTAAGAATTTTTTGAGCTTTTATTGCTCTTTTCTATTACTCCACATGCTATTGTCACTCATATTGGCAACAACTACAGAATCTCTTCCGACTTTCCTTCTTTCTTGCATTTTCTCAGAACATCATTTACATTCTGGCAGTTCAAATGCTCAACTCCAATCCATTCATTCATAACAGATTAAACATTCACTTATTCCTTTACTTCTTTCTTTCCAACCAAATCTCTAAGAATGATGAGAAAACCTTCATTGTGTCAAACAGACTGATTTCCATTCTGCTACTGATGGTTAACAATTCTAAGCGAAAAATAATTAGTTTTCTGTTGGAAAAAAAAAACAATTTTCAAACAGAATGCTGAAAATGCAACCGTTTAGTTGGATGAATTAAGCTTAAATGGCGCCAATCTGTTTTGTTTTGACGTGATATGAAGCTTCACGTAAGTTTCACGCAATATATATGATTAGCATAATTGTGACGTAATGCTCTATTGAACCAGGAACTGTCTGAAAACTTTTTTTTTTTTGCTATTGTGATAAAATAATTTATTTCTAAGCAAGAACTCTTTGAAGCTACTGTAATGATCTTTGTTCAATATTGTCTTGTTCGTCTTGTTCGTCTCCTTCTCCTTCTTCTTCTCTATCACCTAAAACTAGAACGTTTTTTTTTTTTTGAAAGAAAATAAAACTAAGCTGTGTTTCTTCCAAAACATAACGAATTGTTTGTCCAATCATCATACATCTGACATCATTGGTATATCATACCATATAATAGATATGTGATGAATCTATCTGAAATGTCATATAGAAGTATATGAGAGATTTAGAGAAATGATGACGATGAAGAGGTTTTTGCATCGGCTTCCACGAAATTTCTTGACAGTTGCATCACTTTACAGTATTGGTCATTAGAAGATGGACATGTTCTCTGTTTCATCTCCTCATTTCTATCATTATTCTTTCATATTTCTTCATTTCATTTCTTTCATCTATGTCTTCGTTTCTTTCTTTCGCCAATACAAGTATGAACATGCTGACAATTCATCTTTCCATTTCTTTCATAACTTCTTCAAAACAAAGCACAGAAAGTTGAAGCGAGAAAGATGAACGACTGTTCTCCCGTTTGGTGAAACTTTTCTAGAAATTCTCACGTGAATTGTCATTTATAATGAATCTTTAAAAAAAACGAATCAAATTCATCATTATTTGTTCTAGTTATCATTCGAACCAAATAGTTTCATCAACACAGAGACGTAGATGGTCAGACACAGTTGAACGAAGTAAGACAAGAAGTAGTAAGAGAGAAAGAGAGAAGACTCTTCATACTCTCTCTCTCTCTCTTACTATAACTTAAAGCTTTTAACTTCCTCTTTGAATATTCTCTTTTAATTTTCACACTGAATGACATCAGATTTTGATTGCAATTCCCAAATTTGTGAAACATGTCAACATTTCCTTTGTTTTCGCCTATTGCCCAAGCTTTTCAATGACCTATTCACTACTTGTCGACCTAAAATCCTTTTTTTGCGTTCCTTTCTTATTTTTCTCCAAACTATTTGAATGACAGCCCTAGAGAGAGAGATAGAGAGAGTAAGTGAAGGAGGGAAGAAGAGGAAGAAGAAAAAAAACGCTTGTGCACTCTGTCTGTTTTAAGCCTAATTCCATTGCAGTTTCATGGAACTCTCTCTCTCATTCTCCTTTCCATGCTTCGCTTCTAAAACAGAAGATAATACAATTCATGTAAATTACAGTTTTTTCTTCTTTTCGAACAATAATTGAAACATGGTCGTCGTTGTCGTCGTGCATCAACCTTCTACTCTCCCTCTCATTGTTTCGCTTCATCTTGTCCACCCCCCCCCTCTTCTTGTCTCATAAAAGTTCATCTGTAAAACTAATCTTTGTCTGTGTGTGTGTGTGTGTCTGTACGTGTATACATGTGTGTGATAATCAACTTGTTCTTTTTGTTATGTTCAGAAGAACAGAGAGACTAGGAAATTTTCGTATTTCTTTAATGACGAATCGTCCCTTGACTCATCCTCGAAACCTTTAGAAGACTAATTCCCTTTTTAAATATTCCAACTAATTAATCTGGTATTCTGTCATGTTATTTGAGTTTACATCCATTCATAGTTTGTTTGTTAAACAATCAGCTAGAAGCTGCTGATAAGATTCATCAGTTTTCTGGTCAATTATGTCATTCAAATGTTCTTTTAATCTTTTGTGGGGGCGATTGTTCAAATTCAAAAACACACAAAATTTCCGTGACCGCATGACGTCACACGTTTGAATAAGCTTGTCTTCTTTATGCTGTTGGAACTTACCTTATGTTACATGTAAGCAAAAAAAGCATTCAAAGAGAAACCCATTCAATCTATGTAAGCTTGGAAGCTTAAACAATTCCAAAATATCCAAAGATCTGAACTTTTCGTTCAAAATATCTTTTCGAATTGATTAGAAATATGAAAATAATTGGAATTTTCTCGAAATCAAAGCTTTCCGCATCAAAGATGTCGCTCAAAACAATATTTGCTTTACTAGTATTATTTATAATTTTATAAATGAAAATATTTATTTCTCTCTTCTTCTCTCCCTCTCTCCCTCTCTCTCTCTCTTTCTCTCTCTCTCTCTTCTTTTTTTTCTTTTTCAAATTATAGCTCTAACTACAATCTAGATATACAACCGTTTTGCATGCATTTTCTTTTTGCAAATGAACTTATACGTGAGCTTCCACGTAATATTATTCAAATCTCAACAACTACTAGTAGTACTGGCACATCGATGTATTGCACTTAGTGATGTAGAAGAAAAGAAACATTATCCTTGTTTTTATATATTTTTCTTCCTTTTCTTTTCACATAAGAACGTAAAAGAGTGATAGCGCTGCATTTAATGAACATGAGGAGGAGGTTTGAGAACTCTTCTTCCATTAATTTTATTTACATTACGCAATTATAAACAAATAAAATTCTTTCTCTTCACGTGTTACAAGCTCAAATTGACCACCTCCGCTTGAAAGTTCTTTAAATAACTCAAATTCATATGGAAAATATTAAAAAAAAGGGAAAATGCAAGATAAGCAGAGAATTTCGAGAAAGAGGGAGAGATAGAGAGGGGTAGAGGTAGAGGTAGATGTATATAGAGAAAGAGAGAGAGATATGGATAGATAGTTGGAAGGATATGTTTGTTGTTGCTTCCCCCTCTTCACAACTTGTCAAAGATACAAAAGAAAAAAAAAGGAAAAAAATAAAAAATTTTGCACGTTTATTTGAATGAACTAGCTGAGAGGTATTGTAAGATCAATTAGTTCAAAGACTTTATGCGACTGTCATAGAGTTTTTCTATTTTCTTTCTTATCTTTTCTTATTGCACAACTTCTATCATCGTCTCTCAAAAACCGGAAGCTGACTATATCTGAATTTTGACGTAAATTGTCGTGTGTGCTTTAGGCATGTGAACTTCATTTGAAAAGAGCAAAGCCCATTGTGAGATGAAGGACGAAATCGTTTGTTCATCCACTTTTATTTCTTTTTATCGATATCCACATATGTCTAATCATATGTGAAAGCTTAACAGTTCAATATAACTTATTTTTTTCTTCTTTCTCTCTCTCTCTACTTATTCATTACTTTGTTATCTTTGCTAACTATGTCGTCAGCCAAATATTATTTATATATTTATGTATAAATGACGTTTTTCACGTGTATATCTATTTATAGTTTACACGAATCACGTGAAATGTTGTGACTTGTCTTGGTGATAACACTAGATCAAAACGGTATTCCGGGTTTCAGCTTCATCTCTTATCTGTAAACGTTTATTCGAATTATTCTCAGCTTATCATTGTTGGTTCTAAATTAGCATACACAAAGAAAACTTATGTCTCTGTCAGCGTCCATATGCAAATATTCACGTGAACAACTTTTTGATTTCAAAATTGCCATTAGATCTCATACATTCGAACTGAACGGTTGTTGTAGTCTGCTCTTCCGTATTTGATCGCCCTCTCTATAGAACACTTTTGTTCATTTTCTATATTTCTCTGTATAAGGTACTCGTATCCCTTTCATCCTTCATTTGCTCTTTTTTGTTTCTTCTCTCTCTCACTCTTTTCTCTCTTCTATTCTTTCTGTATCTCTTTCTCTCTCTTATTCTTTCTGACTTTCATGCAATTGTTACTTTATTCCGTTCTCTTCTAATCTGATATCTAAAGCATGTGAACGGCCTTGTAAACATATTTATCATCAAAGCCAACATCAAATACTATAAAGTAATCTCAATGAGTTTCTCATCGTTTCTAGCTTCATCATACCGTTATTCTCTAATAAATTCTTTGCTTTGTGCATCATTTTCTGTGTCTACTAAACGACGACATTCATATCAAGACATCAGATGCCTATCATGACGTCATCCTTCTTTACTTCATTGTCTCCTCCTCTTTTCGTTCTCATCATTTCGCTTTCCCTCGTCTTACTCTTATTTCGGGTTTATCGTCAGCTGTTTTGTGGATGAGAGAGTGATGCAAGCCGCGCCTTAGACCGCTTAAATTTCTCAAAATTTTCAGCTCACTTGCTCAGTGAGCTTCCTGCTCTGTTCGAGGACATATGCACCCATACATTAATAATTGTTCATATTTATTCTATTATCGCTGCTATATCGTTTTATAACGTCATTTTTTGATAAATTATTCATTTATTCATATTCAGGTATTCAAAAAGATGTCTCTATTATTATCAGGATGGCCAGACTCATCAGAATCTCGTCAGCGTATGTTGGAAAGCTCATCCAGCACCAACTTTCCAACGGCTTATGCTTATCCTGAGGTGAATTATGTTTGCTTTTCCTCATTTTTCCACTTTATCCAATACATACATTAAGTATACATAGATGAATGACTTCTATCTCATCATAATCACATTTTGATCTCAAACCTCGCGAACGTCTAGCCGAAATCTTTATTTTCCTTCATGAAAACAGAAAAATGAAAAGAATCTTTAAATTTCAACAAAAAAATGAGGTCCTTTGACGTAATTCGACACCCAGTCTCGTGCTTTCACGCGCAAGAGTTATCTTAAGCTCTTCATGACATCAAGATAGATCATCCAATGAAATTTTAAAACTTGACGTTTTTTCAGGTCTCACGTTACTTAACATTCCGTGGGTTTTTACGGAGAGTAAAAAATGCTTTGATCTTAACTGTTACTCCATTGCTTTTCCTTCCACTACTACTCAGTCCAAAACAGGTATGTATGTTTCTATTTATATTGTTGCTCTCCTTCTCAATAATCGAAACATTTGCGATCGGTAGAGGGCGATGCAAAAAAAAAGAAAGAAAGAGAGACGTAGAGCTCTGCAAAGAGTTGTCAAGGTTAATGAGAGAAAAGCTATCTCGTACAAAAAACTCGATGAAAATGAAAAAAAAAAGAGAAAAGGTTTTATGAATCAAATTAAATTTTATTTGATGAAAACCGCTAGACACACCATATCACCACCTTCTTCTGATGCCGCCAGGTGTCTCTGTTCTTTTTTTTTGCATGCCCAAGGGTTTTTCCAGAGAAAGTCAGAGAAACAGATGAACAAGAGCTCATTGAACAGACCTCGATGACACACGTTCTCCATAAATCAATCACTTTCTTTCGATATTTTTAGTAAATTTTGCAATTTCAAATCAGGGGAGTCTCCTGTATCTATTAAAGAATCAATCGGCTTGAAGAAGTTAGATCAAAACGCAACTGTTAGAACTCTTTAATAGTGATGAAGCTTCTCTCATTCTCACTCTAACCAGTCTATCTATCAATGAACTATAGGGCATGAAAAGTCTTATCAAAAATTTTAAATTATTTTTAAAAATCTGCAAATTACCGTAATGTTTAAAATTGATTTAAAACCAAATGTTTATCAAGTTTTAAGATGCAAACTTATCCCTATAATCTTGAAAACGAAACCAGAAAAGCATTGGTGTTCTTAGCTGATCTTGTGACGTCACAAGACCTCAAAGCATTCTGATTTTTTTTTCTGTCAAATTCTTTCCTCTCGACTCAAACTTTTAATTGCAAAATGAGATGTAATGATATATTTTGATTATTTTTTTACATCTCATCTCAAATTCTGAACAATAATCTTTGAATGAAAACATTAAAGTAAGGAAAGGAAACGTCTTGTCTTAAAGATCATTGAATAGAGAAGGTTCATTAGCTCATTATAATTTTTCTTGGAAAAGGAAATTGAACTGAAGATGATGATGTTGGAGAGAAACAGATTAATAATTGAAATATGGATAGAATTTATTTTTAACATTCATTTTCAGGAATGGAGATGTGCCTTCTGTGTTTGTGTCGTAGCAGTTTATTGGATGTGCGAAGTAATGCCTTTGGCAGTTACAGCCATGTTACCAGTCGTTCTATTTCCTTTAACAGGTGTATTAGACTGTAATACAACTGCTAAAGAATTTATGAATGTAAGTTGTTATGTTTGAATATCCGTTCATTCAATAGGTATCCATTCGCAACTCACACTGGCTCGTATAAATTTGAAGTAACAGTTGTTGAAGATGATGGAATCAAAGAAGAAAAAAAAAGATTCTTGATTCCTCTGTCTCTCATAACTATAAAAATATAAATATTGAAATGTTACTTTACTGTAACTTGTCAGGTTGAGAGTGAAATTGATAACAGCCGACTGAACTTTTAAATTTACTCGGAAAACTTGAAGTTATAGTATCGTTGTTACAGGATACAAACTTTCTCTTCATTGGAGGACTGATAATGGCCACAGCTGTTGAAAAATGTGATTTGCATCAGAGGGTAGCTTTATCTGTTCTTAAAATGGTCGGAGGAGAACCTAAATGGTATGGTATAAATAGAATAACCGGAAGTAACTATTCCCTCTTTAAGGATCATGCTTGGATTCATGCTCGTCACGGCTTTGTTAAGGTAACAAATCAAACTACAAAACTAGATATAACTGTTTCCTTATTTAGTATGTTCATCTCTAACACAGCCACAACAGCTATGATGGTTCCGATTGGTCAATCAGTCATTTCTCAGCTGATCGCCTCATTTGAATCTCATCCACAAAATAAGTAAGCAAATCTTTGGAATATTCAGCAAATGGAAAAAAAGTATTTGATCAAACTATGTGCGCTTCTATCTCACGCGATCTCTCGAGAAGCTCAATTTATCACGAGAAGAGTTATATATTTCTTTCTTGAAAGCTCAAAAGATTCATTCTCTTTTCTTTTTTCCCACAGTTCAAATGAAATTCGGAGTTGGAGAACTTTTGAGAAGGCTGTTAAGATAAATAATGTTTTCTTCTGTTTCAGTGAAGCCGGAAGAAGAGGATGCAAGAAAATGGCTACGGGATTAGTGATGTCCATCTGTTTTGCTGCTAACATCGGAGGAACAGGAACGGCCACAGGAACTCCTTCAAATCTTGTGATGCTCGGACAATTGGCAAAGTAAGAAAGCAAATAATAGGAAAACCAAAACATATTGTTTTAAGCTTATTCCCTAACTCTGATGGAAGTCTAAACTACATTTCGTGGATAGTATTTGCTTGTCCACTGATGTGTGTTTGTCTGTTTGTAGCTTGGCTTATTCTCTGCTTCTTCTTCTTACGCACTGCTCCAGCTAAAGACGATCACATCACTGAACTGCTCCACTCAAGATACGATAAATTGCCAAGGATAAGGTTTGTGAATCAACTTGAACTAGCAATCATTTTGTTATTGCAGTTATGCTGAGAAATCTGTTTGCTATTGTTTCGGCCTTCTTCTCTTCCTCTGGATTTTCCGTAACCCAGGAATCTTCGAAGGATTCGGCAGTCTCTTCCCTAAAGGGTTCTACACCGATGCTACTTCTGCAATGATTGTTTCTTTCCTTCTTTTCGTACTACCCAATGAAAAACCTGACCTCTTTACTTATGTAAAAGACGATGACCTTAAGAAGGTGCATTTCTTTGTTACTTCTTTTTTTGAACATCCTTTATTTAGAAAGAATGTCTAATGGATTGGCCCACCATGCAAAAAACTTTCCCATGGAGTGTTGTTCTTCTTTTGGGTGGAGGATTCGCTTTGGCTGCTGGAGTCAAAGAATCTGGGTTATCCGTACAAATTGGAATTTCATTGGCTGAGCTCAGCCACTTGCCTCTTTGGGTTCTTCAACTCTTAACTATGGCCATTGCTATGGTCATTACGAACATTTGCAGTAACACCGTTACAGCCAGTATTTTCGTCCCCATCGTAGCAACTTTGGTATGAAGATATGGAATAGTAACGATTTATAAGTAAAATATTTGTAGGCTCAACAAACGGGTGATCATCCATTCACTCTGATGTTACCAGTCACTCTAGCTTGTTCCTTTGCCTTCGTTCTGCCTGTTGGAACTCCACCAAATGCCATTGTATTCGGAAGTGGAATGGTCAAAGTATCAGATATGGTAATTACATATAGTTAAAATGATAATCCATCATCTCAACTGTTTCAGGCAACCGTTGGAATCGTTGTGTCCTTAGTGACTCTACTTCTCACAATAGCTTATATGAATACTGTAGCTCTTCTTCTGTTACCGTTGAACGAATTCCCTGCTTGGGCTGTCATGGAAAATGCCACACAAGCTCTTTAACAGAACGTCTTCATTACCATCAATGATAAGCCATATCAACCGGTTCTTACTCAGAGAGAGATCTCGTGTAGTAGAAGAAAAACTTACCGCCTTCCAACTTTTTTTTTGAAAATCTTAACAATCACTTTCGTAGAGCTAACAAAATTCTTTCTACATTAAAAAAAAAGAATAAAAAGTAGAAAATGATAAAGCTGGTAGTCGCGTATAAAGCTAGATCTCTCCATAATCCTAGTTAACCAATCGATATTGGCCATTTATCTCTTTTTAGTCCAAATTTCAAGACTCTGTTACCGAATTGTTCCGGTCACATAGAATACGAACTATTTCATTCCATTTATATTATAGTTTAGTTGATTCACCATCATTGCCTTTATTGATTTCTTAAGATTATCTATTTATCTTGAGTATTTTAAGTCATATATTTCTGCTCACAATAATAATTGTGCGGGTTCTTCATTGGGGTTCAATCAAATCAGCTTCTCATGGCCCCTCTTCTCCCCTCAAATCCGCTTAAATTATAATTATTTTAACAACAACCACAACAACAACAAAACAAATGCATATTTACGGTTTACAATCTGTGTTTCAATGATTTATATATTCTTTTCATATTTCTCTTCCATTAATAATCCATACTTGTATGTTTTTGCCAACACATGTCAGCTTTTAATAACTCTTCTTACATCCAAGAAAAGCATTTTCTTATTTTTCTCTCTTTTTTTTCAATTCAATATGTCACACAAACTTATTGTGTAATTGTTATTGATAACATCCTTGAGTTACTTCATCAACCAATGGCTATTGGCTCTCTACTGTGCTACGTGTCAATTATTTTTTAATAAATTTGTTGAAAATTTCAAATAGAATGTCATTGATGTAATTAGCATTTAACAATGGAAGACTTGAATGAACTTTTCATTTTTGAGTTTGTGAATTGGATGAGAGCGGTTGTGCTTTCAGCTATTCTTGTGTTTTAGATGCAATTGGCATTATTAAGATCAATGAAATCTCATTTTTATAATCGAATGAAGAGATGTATTCATGAGGTAGGTGTTTCCATTAGAATAATGTTATGATAAGAAGTGTTAAGAATCTGAAGAAGCCAATAAAATAATTGTTAAATTGGAATGCCAAACCCTAATAGCCGCTGCATGTTTGTTCAATGACGAAAAGGCGATTAATATTTAATAGATTACGAATATACTCTTATCTTAATAACTCCACCGTAATACACAGGACGGTATTAGAAGCAAATCGTCTTCATTCATCAGGATTTCCATTCAGGCATTTCTCCTTTGTATGCTCTTTGCTATCGTTCTCTTTTAATCATCTACATTTTTAGAAGATGAGGTCCATTAGGCTTCTCTTGGGTCTGTCGCTTGTAAGATTTCACTGTTTTTTCTCTGATTTCTCCTGAATTTTTAGTTAGTGGCTAAGTTATATGCTGACACGACTACACAAACGCCCCAACCCACTGTCGTCTCAACGCCTGGAACGCCACCAGCTGCAGCAACAACTACTGTTAACAGTCCTACTGCCCCTGCTACTCAAACTGGAACTGGACAAACTTCTGCACCTACGAGTCAAACTTCTACAGCGCCAGAAGCACCTTATCTCTATGTTATGCTCACTCGTGTTGAGAACCCTGCTGGTACATTGCAAAATGGAAAAGCGTGTTCTAAGTTCGCATTTGCCGGATCACAATGTTCATTGCATCTTGAATTTTGTGTTGCCGAAACCGGAAGGTTGGTCTCATTTCTAACTTATTCCTTGCCTGTCTTACTAACGTTTCAAATTCAAACACATTTACTCATCACAGTTTTGTGTTCCGATGAACCTGTAAAATCTAATACAGCGATCAGAGTATTGTATGGCTCGATAAGAGAAGCACCTTTCCCTAATACTCAGGACTATGTCTTAAGCATGATAATTTCTCTTCAGCGAATGTAACTATAACGATTATGGAGTAATAAGCACTGGATCAAATTATGCTCAATTACAAGAAGCCAGTTATAACAGCATTGCAAATCCTATCAACGTTCCACTAGCTGCTTACTTCAAAGTTACATTTTTTCATGTTTAATTTTTAATTTTTGACTTAGGGATTCAACTTCAAAATTCGTTTAACGAATCAAAACAAGGATGTGATTGATGAATGGACCGGACAATATACGAATGATAATCCTAAACTTCAAGGCATCGCAACATTTTTCAGCGATGGAACTCGATCGGATGGAACCACTACAAGGTGAATATCATTTAAAATCGAAAAATTTCTGAAAATCTGTTCTAAGCGTTCAACTGGCTTGGACATCAAATGCTGCAGCCCCAACCACTCCAGCTCCAACTACAACACCAGTTGCAACTACTGTCTCCACTACAATTCTTCCATCTGGCAGCTCAGTATCTCCGATGAGTACTCTTGCTCGTAAGTTTCCTCAATTTCATTTGAAATACCAATTCTTGCATTTTAAGCCAGTTATCCAATTGATTGCGAAGATGTAATCGATCGTACAAATGGAGTACACAATATTTATCCTGATGGCAAAACGGCGGTTCCAGCTTACTGCGTGTTTTCACCAAATCATTTATCTGGAGCTTTAACAGTAATTCAAAGGTATTATAAACAATCATATTGTTCAAAAAAATAGTTTTAAGTCGTGACATCAACAAGAAATCAGATGAATGGAAGACAGTTTTGGACGCTTATAAGAGTCCCTTCGGAAACGTTGAAGGAAACTATTGGGTTGGATTGAACAATATGGTTCTATTGTCTCTAAACAACACCTATGATCTACGAATTGACGTCTGCTGCAAAGATACTCTGATTGATTCTCAAATTTATAACAACTTTGCGGTAAGTATGGTATTGAACTCAAAAGAAAGTTCCTTTTGTTCAATCTTTTTGCCGCTACACTCGCTTTACTCATCGAAGAAATAGCCTGGTTGAAACATGAAAATGTCATTCGTATGACGGCATCAACGAAAGATTTCATTTTGCAGAATGAGTCTCTCGAAACCTTCAAACATTTCATAATATTTTCTTTGAGAAAATGATTTTGCTATTTTCGTTTTGCAGAGCTCCACCCATCTTTGAAAACGGGCCTAAATCACTTTCAATGAAATTACTATTACTGATTTCTTGATCCTTATTACTTCTCATTTCAGATCTCTGACGAAAACAGCGGTTTCAAACTGAATGCTGACAGTACTGTTGATAACGTTGGATTAGCTTTCAAGAATACAGTTGCTGGTGCTCAAGAAACTTTCTCGAAGACGGATATTGGTGCTCCATTCGGAACATATGAGTCCATAAAAGCTGATGACGATTTGAAATCTCTCGTTGATTCTTGTGATATACTCGAAGAAGTTACGGATGACGGTAATGTAAATTTCGCATCTACAGGGTTAGTTTAGCAAAGTGTTTTTTGTAATTTCGTTTGTGCATAGAGGGTGGTGGTTTGGATCTTGTACCAATAACTTGAATGCTCCATTCCCACAAACTTACACTGACGATAGTAAATGCTTGGCCAAAATGTAAGTGCAAATCAGTAACCAGCTTGCTCGATATGAAAGGAATTTTAGCGAAGAAGCTTCTCCAGGAGTTCAGCTACGATCATTAACTTCAGCTCCTCTCAACAGTGATGTGTATGTTGACAACTTCCTCTACACTCTAACATTCTTATTTTAGATCCTTTGATGGGGTGAGCTACACCAAAGTGCGTATGGCCATTTACCGAGCGGACAAAACTTTGTTACAACTTCCTGCTGCGGATTTATGCAAGGTGAGTGGAAGAGGTTTAAGAATTTTAATAATGAGCCAGCTGTGACTGGCCTACGCAAGAGGAACATCAATTGATTTTACTTATTGGTGCTAATATTTACAGGGTTAAAACTGATATGGAAAGGAACTGCAAGCTTCATGTGACATTTTCAATGCTATCATAATCTATTCAGTCACTTTTAAAATGAAATGTAAAGAATTAATATTGGATAAAGACAGAGAACTGTTCGTTTTAAGATATTTAACATCATCATCTAAACATTCACATCATCTGTAAATGTACATGAAGAACATTTTCAATTGACCCATGAATCTTCCGAAACACCCTGATTTTCATGAGAAAAGAAGGGTTTGGAAAATTCACGAATTAAGACAAGCACACAATTGTCTTTTTGTTTCAATTGTTAGCAAAGTTTCATCTCCTGCTCGTCTCTTCGTATACTCTCCTGTGTTTCTATACATTTTCTCCGTTTCTCTGTACCCGTCTTATCTCACGCACTATTTTCAAGCTCCACCCACATCACATTCACCCTTCTATTACACATTTCAATTTCACGTGAAACGTGAAATGTATCTTAACTGCGTTCAAATCAGACTTAGGAGATGGGAACGGTTGCGAGCTAGCAAATTATTAGAAAATTGCCAACTCATATGTTGGGTTAAGTTGCTGAGTTTAGATGCCTCTATATGTCTGCTGCGCTTAGAAGGGAGGAGTTTGGATGAATGCCAGTCTCTTAGCTGCCGTACACAATCCAACTAGTCTAGCTACTACTTGATGGCCTGAACCGCCCCTTCCAACGCCCGACCTGACGACAGCGACGGATAGATGGGGCGTGCTTTGGCCTTCTGCCAGTGACTTGCACCGCCCCCTCCTCCCTGTGCCTGCTGCAATGGGAGGAGCTTTCCCGCCCATTTCTCGCTTATCGATCGCGTCCCACAGGATTGCCGTCCCTACCACCACTTTTGGACTTTTTCGTTTATTGAAAAGCATTTTTAAATTACAAGTATATTCTAATTATCCAGCTTATCCTATCCTGCTTGTCTGACAAGTCTGAAGAAATCCGAATTTCACCGCGGCCTCTCTGACCTTGCAGATGTAAGTTTCCGATATTAATCAGTCTTGAAACCAGTAACCTCTTTTTAGAAACTCACGTGTTATTCGGGTTTGAATTCGATGATACTCTAATACCAGATAATGATTGGCATCCGTAGAAAAGAGATTAAAGTCGAAGAAGAGGAAGCGAACCCTGCTGTACTTGAGAACATTCCACCTACCGTATGTTTTACTCTTACACTACCGTTTATGGTTTATTTTATACGGATTCCCTAGTTTTCTTAATTTGTTTTGTTTGCTACCATATATAACTTATGTTGTTCGTAGGATCCACCAGAATGGACTGATCCTATGAGAGGAATTCTGATAGCGTTGGTTGAACAGCATAGAGAACTTTGGGAATGCGCTTTAAAAACTACTAAAAATCAAATGATCGACCAATGGCAGGAAATCTCACAGTTACTGCAAAATTCGGACAAAAGAATGACAGGTAAAGCTTATCTTTCGTCTTAATCGATCATGGTTTTTTTTTTGAAGTTTTATCCATTCTTGAGAAGTGGTGTTGGATGGTTGAAATGCATTCAAGATCTTTATTGAGTAACACTTGGAAGTGGCGATATTCGGGCGTCATGAGCTTCCTTAATTCTAATCCAGATAATAGTTCACCTTACTTAGGGTTCGAAGTTCACAATGAATATGCGGATGAAAATTTCTTTCAGGTGCATATCACAAGAGAGATTTACAAAACTAACTAGTCTATACGCTGTGGAGGATTGCGAGAAATTAGCTGCTGAAGTAATATTTTGAAACCATATTTTCCTAAATCTCTTTTATTCAGACTGTTTTACCGAAAAGCAAACGTAGAAGTGCTATTCAGCCACTGTTTGCAGTTGAACTTCAAATATATGAGAAATTAGGAAAGAAAGTAGAACGTAAGCTGTTGTTAAGTATTCAAAAGTTAATATTTTCTTTGCAGTGCCTGAAAGTGAAGGAGTTGTGACCCGAGCCTCAGGTTTGACTTTCTACTATTTATCACTGATTTACCTGCTCGTTTAGGAAAACTAACAAACTCGGCCAACTCTTTAACTTCAAGCAACCCTGCTCCTCGACGGGGAAGACCTCGGAAAGGCACTAAAATTAATACGATTGTCAGTGCGATTAATAAAAATCATGAAGCGCACAAAGAAAAAGATAACGCACGAGTTGCTAATCTAGAGGTACTGATCAGAATATTCCCTCGGGCAAACTTTTCGTTCAGTTGAAGTTGGCTACCACCCCCAAGTTCAATATTGAAGCTGTTGCTAACTTACTTGATGATGTAAATAAAACTGAAGTTTTAGAGCCTGTAGAAACTAAACCAGGTTAGAAATACAACTGTCTGATAGTCATTGTATAAAACAATTTCAGAATTACTAGATGCTCCAGTCGATGTGCCTTCTACTTCGTTAGGTTCTCATCAAGTAGCAAGAGTAGATCAATGGACAAATGAGTTAGTGAAGGCTTTAATTGAGGAGATAAAGCAGTATCCTGCCCTTTGGCATTCATCTCATCCTTTCTTCAGGTTGTCAATGATTTTTTTTCAAATAACTTCATATTTTTTTAGAAATACAATCAAAAGGAGAGAGTATTTGAGTAAAGTGACTGAAGCTCTTCACAAACTTCCTGACGGACTACTAATTAATGGTGTGTAGTTTTTGAATCTGTAAAATAGTCGCTTTTTACAGAAGATCACATCGCTGGAAAATGGTCTTTACTTCGTGAATGTTTTAACAAACAGCATAAGAAAGTATCGTTCAGATTGAAGATTTTGTAACTCAAAGTTGTATTACAGTTAAAAACTAACGGAGCAACTGGATGGGAGTTCTATGAGAGTATGGCCTTTTTAACTCCTCAAGTCATGAATGCATGTAGATTTGATGACATAGGAGATACTGGTTAGTTTGCTTTGTTAAGTGAAACATTCATAGTTGGTGTTTAGAAATTATGGTACTTACTTCACCTAATGCTGCCACTGCGAGCCCGGTTTCTAACCTGACTTCTACCCCCTCCTCAACAGTCGTGGCTGGTCCATCAGCTACTGCAACAGTAACAACAACGGCTGTCATGGACATGAGTGAGGGTAGTGATGTTGGGTCATATTTAAAACGAATTTTAGGCTATCAGTAAGTTTGGTTGTCGCTTTCTCAAACATACAATAGTGTTTTCAGCGGTAATACAGAAGATAATGATGCTAAGAAGCCTAGAATCGAAGCTAATGTTCCTCCTGTAGCTATTTCAACGCCATGTGCGAATGCGAAAAAGGCCAACGCAACTGTAAGCATGAATTTTCTTTTGGTTATTGTTGAGTATTCAGCAGGCCGCTTCTACTTGGGTTCCTCCGAAAGAAGACAGTGTTGCTGCCGCAATGCAATGTTTGATATCACAGGAGTATACTCCAAAAGCAACTGCGACGGCTCAAATAACAGTATGCCCTGTAAACGGGAGATTAAATTACATTTATGATAATTTCAGTCTTCCAAATCTCTTTCCTCCATTTTGTTAGAGCCTGTTAAAAGATTGTCGGATACTGATAGCAAGAAGAAATCAGTTTCTCAACCTCCACAACAGTCTCAGATGAAAACTATCATTTCGTCTCTCTCAAGATTGAAGGAAGTTAAGAGAGATGAAAAAGATAAGTGGACATTGATGGGTAAGCAAAGGTGTGAGTATCCTTTCAAGCAAAATATTTTAGGAGAACTTGTGGAACAAACCTGCCGAGAACTTGAAGCCAAATCACCTGCTTTAGCGGTTCACTTACAAAAAGAAATAAACGATATGTTATTCAAGTACCAACTGGAGAGTGTTGGTCAACGATAGTGTTACTCTCATGTTTGGATCTTCTCAGGAACCAACTTTAAAACAATGGGGCTGGATTCCCGCTATTTTATACAATTTTATAAATCGTTGTCAGCTTTACTTTTCATGTTCGAACACATATGTTTTATATTTCAAATCTTATCGCATTTACTCCGGTGTTTTTCGGCGAGTATCAAAATCTTCTTTCATAGCTTCACTCACCTTCTCACTTCGTTTTACTTATGTTGCCATATTTTGTTTGTGATTGGCAGATTGTGTGTTATGTCAAACTTTAACTTTGTGAATATCATAATGGATGGAACATCTTAATAATAAAGTAATAAAGTGATGTAATAATGATATGAACTCTTTGTTCTTTCCTCATTTAGAATTCACCCATGAAGGGGTTCTCTCAGAGCCACTATGATGAGGCGAACAACCAGAAATTAGCGGTAGCTGAAGTATAATCTGATAAGCGTGACACCCGTTTTCCTGTTCTTTCCTATAATTCTCTTAATTCTTTCTGTGCCATTCATTGTCTCTCAATCTATCGCTTATCACCATCGCCTATATCACGGACAAATATGGGATCCAATCGCCTTGTCCGCCGGTCTTTTGCCACAACTGTCCAACAAGTTTCGTATTATTATTTCTACAATAAATCTCATTTATACCTTACGGAATCTTTTTTTTGCGTACTCAATAATTTCTGGGGATGTCACCTGATTCTAGACGTGTCCAACAACATCCTTCTTACTCTAAATATGTTCTCTAACGTGATCTTTACATATCAACTTTTCGCTGATACCTTCATTCTCCCCTCCTCTCGCTTCTCCGGCTATTATGACTATTATCAATGGCCAAACATTTGTTCTGATCAGGATTCTGTTTTTTCCGTTTTATGTCGCCTTTCTTTTCACTTCTCAACTGGTTTCTCAGAAAGTTTGTTTGTATTAAAATAACTTTATCCCACATTATTATTTCATTGTCATAGAATACACAAGTTCCTTTTTCTTTTAACTTCTTCACGTATTAAGATGTTCATAGCTTTCTTCTCAAGTCGTTCACCTGAGCAATAGTTAATGTCAGAATTATATTTACGAGAATTACTTCCAATCATTCAAAAAACAGATGAGAAAGCAATTAAAATTCGTAGATTGCAAGAAATGGATGAAATCCTTTGCTTCGTCACCCCCGTGAAAACCCTTCTATAAGAAGACGATTATTTGACTGTTTTTCATTGAAAGTTGTAGGTAATCCTCCTTTTCTGTACACTTTATTGTTTGTTACGTTTTTCACTCATAAAAACAAATAAAATTTGTTTGCTTCCATGACAGTTCAAATTTCCAAACAAAATCTTTCGGTGTTCAGTACGTATAGGTCGCGTTCCGTTGTTTCTTGTGATAGTTTCCCTTCACCCGACTACCAAACTACTATTACTACTTATAGGTGTTATTCTCATTATGGGACTAACTGACTTTACGATAACCAACATAGCTAAATCAACAGCTTTGAGTCCTGATGATGATAAAACAAAAAATAAGGAGGATGAGGTAATGTTTCTTCTCTAGCCGTTTGTTACAACTTTTTCATAGGCAGACCATTCTCATCGAGGGTTTAGTTGGATTATTGCCAGTATCTTCATAGTAGGAGAAACAGCAGGAAGTGGAATGGTTGCATTACCCGCTGCTACTATGAACGCTGGTCAGATTTGATTTTAAGAAAGAAACAAGAAATTTCATTCAGGATTTATTGGTGGATCTGTTTTGCTTATCTTGATGTGTGTTCTGCTTGGCTATACCGCCTCTCTTCTCGGTAAAAATTGGCTGATCATGCAAAAGCTGTGGCCCAAGTATAAGACGGAACCATGTCGGAACCCTTATCCTGAAATGGGGAGAAAAGCTATGGGTAGAGGAGCCGAGTTACGTTATCTGGTTACATTCTCAAATATAAACAAAGGTTTTAAAGATATTTGGTTAATATAAGCAGCTATCTAACCCTGTTCGGAGGAATGGCTGTTTTCTCAATTTTGGCTTCGAAGAACATATCGGATCTCCTATCATTGTTTAATATAAGAGTTCACTTTTGTATAATTCTATCAGCTCTTGCTTTGGGTATTTGGCCTTTCACGATGCTGAGAAGTCCAGCTCATTTCTGGTAGTATAATGAAATCAAATTTCTTTTATGTTCAATTTCAACAGGCAAGTTTCGATTGTAGCAGCTTCTGCTACTGCTTTAGCCGTGGTTATACTGCTGGTAGGAGTGAGCATCGATTCTCCCATGTGCCTTTCAGTAATGAAATATAACGTTTCTTGCTCTTATCAGCTTTCTCTTACAGGAAGTCAAGTACTCGGAATTTTCTCTGAGCAAGTTATCCCTGAGCTTTGGTACTATGATATTCTCCTATAGTGGCCATCCAGTATTACCTACAATTCAACACGACATGAAAAAACCTGAGCATTTTCAAAAAGCTGTGATTTTAGGATACATAGGTATGGCATGTTCAAGCACCAGTAATACCGTTCTAACTGCTAGCTATGTTCTTCCTCTACGCCCCGATATCCATGCTGGGATATGCCGTATACGGTAACTCACTCTCTGACACAATCACAGTTTCAATTCAAACTCTTGTTTTGAGGTGACCCTATGTAGGAAATTAATTTTAACATGAACTTTCAGACATATAGTTAATGTAATGGTCACCATTCATGTGCTCTTCTCCATCATTGTGATCGGCAATCCTGTTTTACAAGGGGTCGAGCAAGTTTTCAAAGTGCAAGACAGTGGGAAGAACAGAAGATTCTAAAATTAATTTTTTTTTCCAGAAATGGGATCAGGTCGTTTTGTCGTTCGATCGATAATATTTTTCGCTGCAATTTTCATAGCAGCCACATTACCTGACTTTGGAATCTTTCTTGACTTGGTATTTTATAGCTTTTGAGGAATCTGGAAGGAACTTTGAATTTGAGATTGGAGGGTCTTCCATGACAATATTATCTATCATACTTCCTGGACTGTTCTCGCTGTATCTTGAAGCTGCTGAGAAGAAGAGGGAATCTTCAAATGATGATCAAGTTGCTATGCCAACATTTGCCGAGTAAGTTTTATCAACGAATTTTCTTTATGCGGAAAACTGATAATCGCCCTAATTCTCGGAGATCTGTTATTTTAACTATATGTTTCTTATCGTTTCAGGGTCATCCACCTGACTCCGTTGAAAAGACTATTGGTTGAATTCAGCATCATCGGTTTGTAGGATTATCTTCCATCCAACTTTCGAATGAATATCGGACTGTTTCCAGTTGAACAAATAGTTCAATCAGCTAGAATTAATACCATTTCCGGGGAATTTTGTTAAAGCCATGAAAGTCTTTAAACTTTTCCACTGAAAACTATCCGAATGTTCATAAAACTTTCAAAATGTTCAAACCTGAACTCGGCACTGGCGTTCTTCATCTGAACTTCGTTGTCATATTCGATGCCGAGTTCAGTTTTTGATCGAATTTTTCAGAATTTGACTATTTTTATTCCAAATTTTAGCTTTTGGCGGATTATGTGGCATTATTTGCACAGTAAATACGCTTCGACAGATACCGAACTCGTCATTTTCAACGCCCTGCTATCTAGATCTGATTCGAGGCCAGTGCTTTTCTCTCTATCATCTTCATCTCCTTTCTACATCATCTTAACCTTTTCTTTTGCCCTTTGTTCACAGTTTCTGGAAATCGTTTTGTCCACAAGCCTTTCATTCCCTCAAATTGCTGCAACTGAACGCTCCTCAAAACAATTCTGTACTTTTGCTTTTATTTTTGCGATCTATTGGAACAGTCTGAGAAACTATGCAAATCGCATTCATCAATCTTCACTTTTGGAAAGAAAATTCCTTTTAGCTCCACCTGCTGTTCATATTAGGGTTATATAGATCGCATATGAGGTCCGGATTCTAATCCATCCTGTCAATCTTTCTTTAAACAAATTTTTTGAGACGAACAATGAATCAACACCCCCCCCCCTTTTTCCTTCAGCTTTTACTTTTCTGAAGGCCTAGCTATTTTCTCTTCATGTTGCCATTTAAGGTATACTGCATATACACTCACCTAGACCTTTCAATCCCAAAGTTTTAAATTACTCAATTGGCCGTAGTCGCTTTCATGAGAAACACAAAGAGTGGAATGAGATAGATGGTGAGAAAACAAGAGAATGAGGAGAATATTGAACAGAGAGAGAATTGCTCATTTCCGTTTTTTTAAAAGAAGAAACAAATTGGGGGGAAAATCATGAAAAGATTCAACGATCGACACAAACTTTTCTGCTACCAGAGTATTCGCAACCTTTTTTTTTCTATGAATCATGAACTATCGGTGATTAATTGTGTTATCCAAATCTCTTACGAACAATATCCTTCTTTTTTTGCGAATGATATCAATGTTCGCCACCTCTAACACAGTTCAACCTGGTTCAAGTCTATTCAATTTCAATTTTCTCTCTTATAAAGCAAACAATCACACCTTTCCTTCACATTCCTTAATCCACCCAGAAATGATTTTCCAGAACACTTCCTGAAACTTTCTTTTCTCAACTTAAAACTTCTAATTCCAAAAACTCATCCACATATAATTTAAACAAAGCTAATCTTGTCCCTGTCATATGATGCCATCTCCGATGTCTCATCAATTCACATTTTGGACAGTTTTCAACTTTGATTCAAAAATTTTTTGATCTCATGGCACACCATCAGTCGCTTTACAAAAAATCAATTAAGAATATCAATTCTGTCTTTTACAGGTGCTTCTTTCACAAATTCTCCCTCTCTTACACGTTGCTGTGGAGAATTCCACAACATTACTGCTAATAGCGACCGATTCTTCTGTGGCATTTAAATCGATTTCAGACATCCTCTTCAAAGTTTTACTGAAAGAAAGAAAACATAGTTTAACGTTCGATATGTCAAACAGAAAAATGTAGAAGAAATTATCTTAAAAAGCCTTTAAATTATTAATAAAATATGTGTTGTAAAGAACATTCTGACTTTGTTTGAAACGCGCGCCAAAGCTAATAATAAGCCCAGCTTTTAATCCCGAAGTTTGAGTTAGCACAGCTTCAAAATGGTTCTTTCAACTACTTCGTCATATGCTTTTCTCTTTCTCTGCAGTTGTAAGTGGAATGAATATATTCAAATTACTTTTCTTCTTATTAATATATATATATATATACATACTCGAATGACCTTTTCAAACAACTTCCCTCTCAATCTTCCATAAATCGTACAAATCGTCCACATCATATGGATGATGCAGTATTTGTTTTATTGCGAATCAAATCGTGGCAGAATTTGTGAACGCAATTCAAGAAAGCTGATTTTTAATTGATACAGCACTTAACAGATTGTAATTATGTTTTTCATGAAAATATAGAGATTCGTACTACACGCTCACTGATCCATTGTGTATATCGTTGACATAAATTCGTATCCATCATATGAAATTAAACTTTATCAAGTTTTCCAGTGGGTTCTTTGCCAGACCACTAGGGCATGAGAGAGGTAGGTGGCGGCCGACGCCACCAATTGACTCTCGAGTCAGGTGAAAATGCACTGAATTTGTTCGCATACCGGTCTAGTTCCATAAGAACTGTAAGTATAAGTGACTACGAATACCTAATTGGCTAATTGCAGTTTCTTTTTTACTTGTTTTCTGTATTAACGTTTGGACTTTTCCGTCTAGTTCTTCATTGGAAGCCCAGATGGCATTTGTGGTTTCGCACAGTCCGGTCAACATTTGAAGATGCAGATTTCATTTTCATTGTGTAAGCTTTATCAGTTCTGAGTCGGAAACACGAAGTGCTTTCAGCAATGCCGATAATGTTGCTGAATTTGTACCGATCTCGACTAAACGTAGAAGTCAGTACGGACCACCATTGGTAACGGTTTCCAAAATGTTTTTCCTAAATATATGTTTTGAGGTTATACCTCGTGAGGATGGTTCAATGAAGGAGGTCGAGTCTTTCCGTTGGTTCGCTTATCGGGAGTTGCATTATATATGGATGGAAGGGGAAGATGTAGATGGTAGTGGTGTTTTCGTAGCTCCCAGTGAAATGGATCAAACGGTGAATAGCTTTCTGAAGAATCAAACGAAGTCATCGAAATTTTTGTGAGAATTGCAACCATTCGACGCGCAGAAAGAGCATTCAATTGATCTCTCGCGTGACAAATTAGAATAGTTTCAAGCCCACATGGGTTTCACCGATTAGTTGATCCTGCATTTCGAAAATTCATACATTCACTTTTCAGCAACCTCTCTCTCGCTTACACGAAATAGTCCGTGGATGTTTAGGATTCACAGATGACGAAGTAAAACTCGAGTTCATCATTTCAAAAGGCAAATTCTTCTCTTAGGTGTATCAGCGTATAGAGACGTATGGTAGGAATCTAATTGAGGTGAAAGTTCGATCTATCTTTGTTTTGTTATTCATGGAAGTGATATCGCCATTTTACATTTTTCAAATATTCAGGTATGATATACTTATCTCTTCATATTCATTTTCTTCTTAGCGTAATCATCTGGTATAATGATGAGTATTGTTATTATGCAACTGTGATCGTGTTGATGTCTGTAGCGTCCATAACAATGGACATATTCCAAACTAGAAAACAAGAGAAACGGTTTGATAAGCATTGAGAGTTCGTTTGTTCAATCTTATCTGCAGCTTACGTGCTATGGTAAACGTATCAGAAGAGGTGGAGGTTATCCGTAATGGTGGAAAAGTGATTAGAATTAACAGTGAAGAGGTGTGAAAAGATCCAACTGTTCTCCTGGAACATTTAAATTGAGATTGTACCGGGTGATATTCTTCTCATTCCTCCTACTGGATGTATTCTGCAATGCGATGCTGTTTTAATGAATGGTACAGTAATAGTGAACGAGAGTATGCTAACAGGCGAATCAGTTCCCATAACTAAGGTATGAAATCAGGTGTATGATCTAGGATGAACTCATCAATTATCATAGGTTGCCCTGCCGGATGATCATAGTGATGCTCATTTCCACCTAGAGAAACACTCCAAGCATATTTTGTTTTGCGGAACTGATGTGCTACAAACTAGGTTTTATCCCGGTCAGAAAGTCAAGGTGGGTTCACTCATGATCTCTCTCAGATGGCTTTTTCAAAAGTTTCCTGTATTACATGTTATATTTTACAGGCTGTTGTTCTTCGAACTTCTTTCTCTACTCTCAAAGGGCAGCTTGTACGCTCTATAATGTTCCCAAAACCAATAGACTTCCGTTTCACCAAGGATCTGTTCAAGGTAATCAATCTCATTGATATCATATTTATTTTTTCTATTCAGTTCATTGGTTTCTTGGGTTGTATCTCAGGATGCGGATTCATCTACACAATCATTATAATGGTAGTTCGAGGAAGCAGTTTCAGACGTGTTGTCATCCGCGCACTGGACATCATAACAATCACAGTTCCTCCTGCTTTACCAGGTAACAACTCTCATTTGTGATCTTTGTTTCAAATCACGTTTTCAAGCTGCGATGTCTGTCGGAATCATGTCGGCTCAGCTCCGACTGGAAAAAAAAGACATTTTTTGTATTTCACCTTCCACTATAAATTTATGTGGAGCTTTGAATGTGGTTAGTTTTTGCATCTTCTCAGAATGAATTCAAACTCTGCAATTTAGGTTTGTTTCGATAAAACAGGAACCTTGACGGAAGATGGTCTTGATTTCCATGTCATTCGTCCAGTTGAACCAGCGAATGAAGACAAGAAGGCTGAATTCAAACCAGAAACAGCTGAGATGAAGAGAGCAGAACTACCAATGAAGGGTGATTTGGTTAATGCTATTGCTACTTGCCACTCTTTGACTAGGTTGATGAAGTTCAAGTTCTTTACATTACCGCGATGATTCCAGAATCAATGGTGCACTGAACGGCGATCCTTTAGACCTCATTCTCTTCCAACAAACCGGATGGTCTCTCGAGGAACCAGCAGAAATCAGTGGAGATGAAATTAACAACGAAGCTGAAATCTATGATGCTGTTCAAGTAAGATACGAAATATCAGTAGCTAATTAACTTCCTTTCTTTAGCCGTCAATTATCAAACCTCCTCAAGCAGTTGGTGGAAAACCCGAAGAGTATTCCGTCATTCGTCAGTTCACTTTCAGGTCAGAAACTGTACTACTTACAATCTCCCCAATCTGAATTTTCAGTTCCTCTCTGCAACGGATGTCAGTAATCGTTTTCAATCCAAATGATGAAGACCATAATATGACGCTCTATTGTAAAGGATCTCCGGAAATGATTTCCAGCTTATGTGACCCAAAGACTGTTCCTGATAACTATGCTGTAATTAAAAACAGCTTGATTTTGAACTTCGAAATCTTTTCAGACCATTGTTAATCATTATGCTCAACATGGATTCCGTTTGATTGCTGTGGCTCGCCGGCATCTTAATATAAGTTATTCCAAAGCCGCCAAAATTCCGAGAAATCAGGTTCGCTACAGCTTGAAGTAGTTATACTGACTGGTTTTCAGGTTGAATGCGAGCTTGAACTATTAGGTATTGTTGCCATGGAAAATCGTGTGAAAGATGTGACCCTTGGAGTTGTTAATCAGTTGAATAGGTATATCCGAATCTTTCGTATGATTGATACGTTCTTGATTTTTATAGAGCTCACATCCGAACCGTGATGGTCACAGGAGACAATATACTAACCGCGTTGAGTGTAGCTCGAGAGTGTGGAATCATCAGACCAGAAAGGAGAACTTTCATTGTTGACCATGTGGTAGATGAAAAGGATTCTCAAGGCAGAACGTCTTTGACACTAAAACCGGTAAATAGTTCTTCTGTTTCCAGCTTAATATCATCTCGTTGTAGTCTGTGTCTTCTTCTGACGACATCCTAGATGATGAACCTGTCGAAAAGACTCTAACAGATGCTGAACTCGGTTTACTTGTTCATAGTAATTATCATCTCTGTATTTCTGGAGCTACATTCAATATTATTTTCAATGAATACCCTGAGCTATTAGACTCTCTAGTATGTGTGTGCGATGTTTTCGCTAGAATGGCACCTGAACAGAAGAAACAGCTAATTAATCATCTACAGGTTTCTAACGGTATTGAAGCCACCTCAAGAAAATTTTTCAGGAAGTCAGTTATACTGTTGCTATGTGCGGAGACGGAGCTAATGACTGCGCTGCGTTGAAAGCTGCTCACGCTGGAATATCATTATCAGATGCTGAAGCTTCTATTGCAGCTCCATTCACATCGAAAGTTCCTGATATTCGTTGTGTTCCCACTATTATAAGTGAAGGAAGAGCAGCATTAGTGACCTCATTTGGAATTTTCAAATATATGGCAGGATATTCGTTGACACAATTTTTCACTGTAATGCAACTGTATTACATTTCCAATATTCTCACTGATGGACAGGTGATTCCATTTTCCAACAGTCAGCAGTCATTCTCTAATATTTCAGTTCATGTATATCGATATGTTTTTAATAACTCTCCTCGCTCTCTTATTTGGTAATACACCAGCTTACCCGCGTCTCCACTATTGCCCACCTCCGACTCGGTTGCTTTCCATCGCCAGTATGACCAGCGTTATTGGACAGTTATTAATAATGGGAACAACTCAGGTAAGAATGTGATCTTTTACTTTCGTTTCAAAGTTGTTTTAAAGCTTTTCGTGTTTATCTGGACTACATATCAACCATGGTTTGTTCCTTATGAGCCACCTCAAGGACCAGATCCCGAGGATAAACGCAGCATGCAGGTATTACTTATTGAAGATGTATCATAATAAACTCTTCTAATAGGGAACTGCCCTGTTTTGCGTGTCTGTGTTCCAATATATCACCTTAGCAGTTGTCTATTCGAAAGGCAAACCTTTCAGAGGAGGTATAACCAGTAATCGACTTTTCTTAGGAGCTATTGTTTCTGTTACCTTGGTAAGCTTAACATTTTCATAGTTACGTTGGCTATCTCTTTAGGTGTCTGCTTTCATTGTGCTCTCCGCGAATGAATGGGTCGATGTAGCCATTGGAAATATACGTATACCAGATTGGCAGTTCAAGTTTTCTCTTGTTGCCTTAGCCATAGGCAATGCCGTAGTGTCATTCGTATTCGAATCTGTTCTCGTAGATAAGCTAATACTTCAACTCTGGGAAAGGTAGTTGATAATCTCATAGAAATTCCAACTGATTAACCAAATTAAGGAAGAAAAAACAGAAAGCCATCAAGGAATATTCTTCTCTCTCAGATATCCGAGAAGGGGGAGGACCTATATTTGAGCATATTTTATCTAGGTAATGAGGGAATTTACATTAACAAAGTACAATGTTTTTTTCGTAGGATAGGAGCTGAGCCGTCATGGCTCCTCACTGTTGCAAGTTATATAAATGCTGATGAAAGTACAAATACTAAGAAAGCCAATGGTAAAAGTAATGGTCATATATGATTTCTCAATTGCTCAGAAAAGTTCAAGTTTTCGCTTTATACGTTGCATTTTTTCCATTCCTTTCTCTTTTTTGAAACCTGCGTTTTCTGTTTTTTCTTAAAACTTATTCTTCTAAAGAAAGTCTGGATAATATGCGAGGATTTAATATTTGTTTCGGTGATATCTTATAATTCTTTTGTTGTTGTTAATCATAGATTCTTATCAGAATATTCGTGCCTTTTTAGATTTTTATTATTCCTGTACGACTGGTTGCCTTGATATCTTCTTGAATGTTTAGGTGTTGTTTTCAATCGCTAATTCTAAGTTTGAAATATCAATATATCTTTTCAAGCACCACTTCGATAGTCTTATTAACATGACTTGGTTTGTAATTACCTTGTTCTAGTAGAGGCAGTAACTTGCAAAAAACTGTTATTAGAGAATTGAAAGACTTTTATAACTCGATTATACTATATATGCACGAGTTACAAAGCGTACGATGTACGGGGCAAAAGTCTATATGTACGTCAGGTTTCACGTGCT
>CALQYR020007450.1:149051-228276 GCA_943334845.2 Auanema sp. JU1783 | reverse complement strand
GGGAAGAATGCTGACTGAACAGGCTAAATGGGCATTTTCTACTTCACGAAGCATTGTTTTATAATTTCTTTTCTTAATGTCGTGTTAATAAACGTTCAAAAACAATATTTATTGCAACAAGAACTTTATACATGAAATCAACGTGATAAACAATGAACTTAAGCACTGAATTGGCTTTCTTAACGAATAACAGCATTCATACAGCATTAATTAACCCTGCCATTTGGACTTCATAGGTTGATACTTCGAACCACCTCTGAAGTTACGGAATGGACTAGGAGTAAAAGTAGTAGTATTGGCAGGAGTGACTTCATTTCTACACGGAAAAGAAGTTATAGGACTTGTATGATTTCCAACAGTTGGCTCATGTAAGGTATCTTCAGGAGGGTTATAAGGAACTAGAGACACAGGATACTGAAAGCAAAGCCGATATTCAATGAATAAGGAATAGAATACACCTTCAAACTTTCTTTATCTTCTCCCTCTTTCTTGTCAATCAAGATATGGCAATTGGCCAAGAAAGAAAATCTGTCGTTTAACGAAACCTACAGAAGAAAAGAAAACTGACGCTGAAAATTCTTGAAAACAAACTTTTTGTCCTGTGGTCTCCCTTTTGATATTCACAACAAACAGCTTATTCTGAGCTTTTATACGTTGTGAGTCCGTAGGCTCTCTTTGAGAAGAAGTGATGATATTCATTCTTTCAACTCAAAATAAAATTATAAAAAATACATATGCATATAGAATAATAAAAAAATAATTAAATAATGCAAGTCAGAAGTTCGTTTGTAGAATATCTCTTCGGGAAAATTACGCAAATTGCGTACCGTTTTGTTTATGGAAACTTGTGCCGAAGCTTTATCGTATTTTTGAAAGAAAGAAAATATGCTTTAACACAATTGTTTATAATAAGAAAAACCTTTTTGTTTACAATTAGTTAAGTATTCATCTGCTCATTAATGCCTTCACGGCCTGTCTCATTTGTATCACGTGAGAATACGTGAAAGTTATTTAATTTATTTCGCAATGAGCAGCTGAAACGAACGGTTGTTCCATCGACATCTCATTACGCAGTACCCGCCTTATTCCAATTTTTCATATTCTTTTAGTTCAATAGTCTGTTATACAACACCTCTCTCCAAATTTCTCTTTCTACTACTTCATATCTGTTTCATACACGTCACTTTCAGATAGAAAACTTTAATATTAATAACAAAGATATTCTTTTCAGATTCGCATTAACTTTTGCATGATAGCAAAGTTATAAAATAATCTTCGATATCTCTTTATTTGAATTTATGAGTTGACTTTCACTAACGACGATTTCTAAATATGTCTTAGAGATCGACTTCCTTTTTCAACTTTAAGACTATCTGCTTGAAAGCTGGTAACAAGAAATACAAAGTCTTTCTCATCCATTCTTCTAGAGGTCTCATTAGTCTATTTTGAAATTCCAATTTCGTATGGAAAAAACGTCAGATTGTTTTTTTTTGTAGATTTCATGAGCTTACTTATGTCATTCGATTTCCTCAAGTCTCAGTGCACTGATAAAGCTGATTATCTCTTCACAGTGGAATAGGTTTTGCACCCATTTTCCACTAGAAACGTTTACCAAAACCTTATGCATGAAAAGTGATTTCGGAGGAAAAGCTGGCAGTCACGTAATGATTGAGTTTGTTATGTTGCTGATGATAGCAAAGCAAATTAAATTTTGAGTACTGAGAGAGAAAAACCTATTTGATGACAGGTCATTAGTCACAATTTTGAATGAACTTCGAAGAGATGTGCGATCTTCAATTTTCTTTTTTTTCTATTATGATGTTCATATGGGGCTCTCGTCCTATTTCCATAATGAAACAGATTTCTGAGTTGTTTTTTTTACGTTTGAATAGGCTGATTTTTTCATCTCTGATCTCATATCTAACTCTGAAAGATATTCTACGAATGTTTTATTGTATGTTTGATAACTTCTTTCTGCTTTATATATTTCTATTCTGAAACATGAGGTATATGAGATGTTACTTCTTAAATCTATCAGAAGTGGATAAATGAAAGGAGTGGGTTGAGGATGACGCGCAAACTCGTTTTATTGCTTTCACCAACTTGAGATGTAAGCTTAGAAGGCATCTCGCATAATGTCAACTCATAGAAATATTTGAATGTTTTTCTTATTAAATTCTGATTATTTTGTTTACTCCCACGTATTGTACCCTATCATGTGTTCTTTACGAGATTTCTAGTTGCCAGTTCTGATTTTTCAGCTTGTTCCTCGTGTTTTGTCATCCTCTCAGTTTGCTTTTTTGGTAAATGCTTCTTTTGTTTCTTTACACCCCTTACTACTTCTGCTTTTCTCTATCTTTCTCTCTCTTCCTCGTTCTCGCACTATCGGCTAATCTTTCCACTCTTTCTCTTATTACCTCTCATGCTCAGTTTGACAATTGAGGTTTCCAATTGAATAATTCTTTTTGAGAGTTGCGATGCTTAAACTAAGATCTTAGCCGATTCATTTTTCGGTTTACGACTTGTTAACAAAGCTGAAAAGGAAAATCGCTGATGTGAAGCTGACAGACAGTTATAAAGAGCTTAACTCAAAAACATGGGGGGAAAAAAACGAAGAGAGAGAGAGGGTTCCTTGGACGTTCTGGCGATTTTCGATCTCCAATCCCTGCTTCTACTTATTTCAACTAATTTCTTCTTTCAACTATCATTTGCCAAAGATTAAATAAAGAAGCAAAGTTTCATTTAAATATTTCATAGTCCAAGAAATATTATAATATATGAGGTTCTTCGTAATTCAGAAGAATATTATCTATCTAAAAATAAATTTTTTTAATATTCTGAATTTACTTTTCTTCTCTTTTTCCCTTCCTCTATCCCACAAAGTTCAACAGGTTTGAACAAACAACTTCTTTCTTTAGTTCATCAACACATGATTCCGTTTCATTTCCTCTTTACATCAGTTATGGCATTGTTGATAATTGAAATGCTTTAAAAGGAAATGAAAATGAGCTTGTATTCATCATCTCAATAGCTTTTGCCTTTTATTGTCAAGTGATTGAGCGACTCGTTTTTTCCTCTTCTTTTCTCTTTATTCACCATTACAAGGGTCTTGTTTTCTTTTAACCTTTTAAGCACTTTATCTAATCTTATTCATAGTTCGAACGGCACTTTCATTCATTTTTGATGACGAAATAGAAGAGGCACTGATTGAATAACTACTTCATGAAAAGATCAAATTATTTTCTCATTTCTGGTCAAGTTTTTTTTCATTTCGCTCTCACTTAACTTATTCTTTATCATTTCCAGAAGTTCTTGATGAACTTTTGAATCCGCTTTTAGCCTCCCTGATCATCTTCCACTTCTTTTCCCCCTCTCTAACGTCTTGTACTAAGCTCTAGTCGCTTTTCTTCCGAATTGGCCGTCTGATCTTTTTCAGATACCTCGTTCAACTCTCTTCCAATTGAATTCTTCTCTCTTTAACTCAGCTGCTCTTTCCTTATTAGATAAATTATATAAATGACCTTATGAAGCATGAGCATGTACTTATTCGCAATTCAATTTCGACAACTGCTGAATGTTTCCAAAACATTCCGATTTTTTCGCTAAGTTTCGAAATGTAGCTCATTAAGTGAATCTAATTAGCATTCTAAATTTCCATAAAAGATATCTCGGTTTTTTCAGTCGCAAAAATCATACGAAACCTTCTATCGCCGAAAAGTCATGATGCTGGTAAACAAGAGAACTTCTTCCGTTCCCAATATCCAGCTAGAGGCTTTATTCTGCCTTTTCTAAGCGTTCTATGTTTCTTATCATAAGTGTTCTTGACGAGAAAAATTTGATTTTGAAATAGAAGTATTTTGAAGGAATTCCTTGATTGTAACACAAAATTTGCATTCTCATGTAAAGTTGATGTGAACCGTTTCACGTGGGGGTAAGTTCATTTCTATATCAGACAGAGGTGGAGATCGGTTGTTCTCCGGTATGTTTTCCCTCTTTCTATTCTTATATACTTCTGCTCACTCTCCTCTCTCACGCTTCTCATTTATAATCTTATTCTTTAAACTAACTTAATAATCCCCTGACATCATCTTTAGTTGCTCGCCTGTTTCGCCTAGCTCATTGCAATCATCCCATAAGATATCATGAGTTCATTTGCCATTCTATTCCAAATATAATCACTGAAGATGATCAAAATCTTTTTTTTTTCTTGAACGTCCAGTACAGCATTTTGAAGAGATTCTGATCAGAGGGTCTTGAATCGTCTGAAGCCTATTCACCAAGTTGTAATTCAATTGACTCGTCTCGAATTTGACAAATAAGGTTCTGGAAGGCGGTCTCTTGTTGTGTGTCTTCTTGATTCAATATCTATATAGATATATAGTAATCCTAACTATCAAACTACTAAAAAAAACACATGAACATGAACACACTTTGCCTTGCTTCTCATGACTGCTTGCGAACATGATTTCTTTACTTACTTTCATTAACTTTCAGACATTTTATGTTTTTTCTGTGTTTTTTTTGCATTCAAAGTTAGTATTTGTCATGTTTATTCTATAGCTTTCTATATAGAAGCTCTTCAATTTAGAAACTATTCGTGTTTTAAGTATTGAAAGGGTCCTAGTAATTACATTGCCAAGCAGAAAGACATCAAAATAGCTTAAAACTCATAATTTTTGTGGCATCATTCTCGTCATCTACTAGATTCTCGAGCTTTCATTCATTTTGCAAATAATTAAGGTTATGAGTTAAGAAAAGAACATTCTTATGTTTGTCCTTAGAACATAGAACGTATTTTTAGAATATGCTCTTTCATTCATCTCCACCTTGCACAAGAGATACATTTCATTGAAAGCATGAGAAGGCCTGAGACATCTCATATTATTCTCACATCATCATATTCTCATAAAGTATAGAAAGCATGTTCTATCTTCAGCTTCTTTTTATTTTATCTTTCTATTTGTCAACTCTCTTGGTTTGAGGCCATCGTAATGAAGGTCAATTTCAGAAATTTGATTACTCTTTGCCGATCTATCTATAGAATAATCACATGTATGCTCACTTTCGCCCTCTCCATGTTGGATGAGCATCCGTGAGCTTAGCTTAACTGTATAAGATGATTAGATTAACATCTCTTTGACTATCTTGACATCTAATTATTCGCTCTCTCTCTCTCTCTATCTCTCTTTCTCATCATATGCTCATTGATTTCAATTGTTTCCTTAAAGAAACAAACAGACTTCTTCGATTTTTGGTTATTTTAGATTTGTGGCTAATTGAAATATGAATGAATCAGCTTTAATCTTGGTTGATTCAAATTTGAATTTTACAACAACTGATGTAGCTGAAGTCGATCCAACTAGGGCAACATTAAAATTATGTTTGGCTATAGCTTATATTGTCCTTTTCCTCTTAGGGACTATAGGAAATGGGTGAGTTGAATGAAAATTGAATTCTTTTCATCAGATTTTTTCAGAATTGTGATCGTTATGATAATCAATGTACTCACATCAATGAGACGTACAACATCTCTTGGTAAACGTAAATCATTATCAAATACAAACCACGTGTTCATCTATGTATTGGGTAAGTAATTCTATTACCATATGAAAATGACTTCAAATACTTCCCCTTCCTTCATCATCCTTTTTGTGTTGCTTATTGAAAAATATAATTGATGATCATCAAATTCTGCTTCCGCTGCCAAAAAGCCATGCTCACGCATTCTCTCTCCCCCTCTCCCTCTCTCTCTCTTTAGCTATCCTTTTGTTTTTATTCAATTTGATAGTTTCTTTTTTAGGTTTGTCAATTGTGGATTTCCTGGTTATAATGCATCTCCCTTTCTTAGTAGTGGACTTACTGAAAGGTACTATATACAGTAATCCTCCCTTTATAAGCTGAATGTTGCATTAATGGAGAAACAATTTTTAATTTTTTTTTGTTTTTCATACATTTTTTTTGATAATTTTAGGCCAATGGTTATTTGGAACAGCCATGTGCAAGCTCTACTGGTTTGGAGAGAGCGTTAATAAACTTTTATCTTCATTTATTATGACTGTACTAAGCTGGGACCGCTATTTGGCTGTGTGTAGCCCAGTAAAGTCTATTAGGTATGATATTTTCATAAAATGAAAAAGAGACTACCGTAAACATATTCATATAGTTTATGTCTTTTGAAAGAACAAAAGTCATCTGAAGGTTCATTTCTTTTTTTCAGAATACGATCAAATACAATAGCTGTTATTGTACTATTGACATGTTCTTTGTTAGCTGTCGTTCTTCTGTTACCTGTGTTGATAGAAGCTACTGTATT
This sequence comes from Auanema sp. JU1783, assembly GCA_943334845.2. Lineage (NCBI taxonomy): Eukaryota > Metazoa > Nematoda > Chromadorea > Rhabditida > Rhabditidae > Auanema > Auanema sp. JU1783. The sequence continues at coordinate 221,963 of CALQYR020007450.1, read as the reverse complement.
CAAAATTGATAAATTGAAAATGATACCATTGATGGAAGATTCTGAAGATTTACGTTTATCTGGTCATTATCATGCTAGTCTCTCATATAAATGCAACACATTTCAGATTTACATGGAACAACGATGAACAAATGCATGTTCGATTCTGATGCCACTTTCACCTTGTACACTTTCATGATAGGATTTTTCATTCCAGCTCTATTCATCACATTTTTCTATTGCCGGGTAACTATTGTAATGATCATATGTTAACAGATCATATATGATTTAAGGTAATTTATAAATTACATAAGTCTTCAAGAAATATGAGGGAGATGCGTAGTTCTAACCAAGAGACCAGTAAACGGGATACTGATAGAGTCAAACAAGTAAGTCGCATCTCATTCTCACAAAGATACAAGTCAACTGTCATTCAGGTAACAAAACGCATCGTTGCCGTTATCATGTTCTACTTCTTATGTTGGACACCTCAATGGGCTCTGAACATTATGATTCAGTTCAACCTGATACATGTAAGAGCTTTGAATATTATCAAGAGGTTATTTCATTTCATTTTAGGTGTCTTGGATGACCCCGGCTATGTCCGCACTTTTCTTCATCGCCCATCTTCTCGTACGTCTCTTTAATCTATGATTCTCACGAGATTATAGAACTTTTTTGTTATTTTTAAACAAACGAAGAGCTATTTCAGGTTTGCTTCAATTCTGCCGCCAATCCTGTGCTTTATGCTCTGATTAATCGGGAGTTACGACAACAGCATTACCGAGCAATGCAGAAGAAAAGGCAGTCCATAACGCACGCGACGCACGAAGCACTCGAATTTGTGGCCAGACACACGCACAAGTCAGCATCTTTCCCTCTATTTGGTCATAAAAAAGAGACAAAAAAAAAGAAGAAGAAGAAAAAATTATTTTTAGTGGAAAGGCTTTGATTCCGTTGACGTTCTGTTCAACCAAAATAGCTTTTATATCTTAAATACTTGAGAAAGTAGACGTTTTTGCATCTAGTTAGATTTAAGCTTTACATGCTTTTTTGATGATGATGATGACCGAGGTGACAGGATTCTGATGATTTGGCTGTTTCTTTGCCTGTCTAACATGCTGTACCTATCATACTTGCTTGCACGAGCTTCCTGTCCTTAAGCACTTTCTTTGACATCAGAAGTATATTGAAAAGGAAGAAAAATGAGTTGAAATCAGAAAAAAAATATGATGAATAAGAAGAGGTGTTTACTGCGCTACCCTTGACCTAACATTCTGAGTTTATTTCTTCAAGCATGATATTTTCCATTTCCATTCTCGGGCTATTGACGGCGTTCGAGGCTATGAAGTTTCTCGTTAAAATCTTTTTATTTTTTTGATTTTTTCACGAAAAGAATTTTCTTTTTTCATTCACGTATTTCATGAAATAACTTCCTCAGAAACTTCAAAACATGTAGAACATACTTCAATCTCTATCAAGCTTCTTAGGACGCTTTCTGTGATTTTTCGATTTCAAACGCATGACCACGTTCTGTTTTCACACCTACTTCAAGCTTGGTTAATGCAAGTTATTGTCCATATTTAGGCTTTCAAACCAACGTGTCAACTCAGCTGCTTCTTTCAATATCGTCACTTTGCAAGACGGTAAACGACTATCCTTCTGGGAGAGCGTTCGATTGAGGTTCTCCTTTCTTTCTTCTCTTTATATTATTTATATACTATTTATATTTATTATTATTATTCCTCTAATGCATCTTTTATATACTAACACATCTATATGTTGTAACTTTGTAACTTCTACAAAACATTTAAGAAAATATGAGATTTTCAAAATATATTTATATAGAAGCATGAATATTAAATGTTGTCCATGACTTTCGATCTCATTCTCTCTCTCTCTCTCTCTTTCTTTCTCTTCAGTAGATTCTAGATTTTCCAATCTATTCCTTTTCCAATATTTTCAAAATCAAAATATCTTCGTAGAGGATGAAAATAAAATTGTTTTATTCCAGGCTCATTGGAATCAAGGATACCTTGCTACGAGCTACTGGAGTAAGGTCAGTAGCATCGAACTCTTCCTGTAATTAACATGCAAACTCAATTTTCTAGATCTCGATCCCCATCCAACTGTTCTCAAATGTCTGTGGACGTTACTTTTCAAGAAAAACCTAAAGTATTCCATCCAAAATAAAAACAGTTGCTCACAACTTATTTTTAGTATCTGGTTCCGCCTTGCTCGTCAAGCGTGCCGTCGACAAGCTCGAATCTTTTAGAAAATCAAGAAGATGATTACCTCTGACAATGACATAACACTCACAATTTTCAAGAAACAAAAATAATTGAAATAAACTGATAACTTGTGAAATTAGCATATCAAAGGCTCTTCGCGTGACGTGTACGTGACGTGTACGTGATGTTCTTTTTTTTCAAAAGTAAAAATCATTTTGTTGTTGATGCAATGGAAGGAACGGTTGGTTGTGCGTATGTGAAGAATGCAAATTAAAGATACTCATGTTGATAAAGAATGAAAACAAATTTATTATGAATAATATTTGATTGAAAATAAAAATAATAAAAAAAAAGATCGTCGATTCAATGAAAAAGGCTTAATTAAAACCCGTAATGAGACTGAGTTGAAACGTGTTTTTCTCCTTTCGCATGTTTTTTTTTGTTAAAAAAAAAAATAAAAGTTTGAAGCAAATATTCAGTCGACAAAGAGAGAGACAGAGAGAGAGAGAGAGGCTCAATTCATTATTTACATTTTGACAATAGAAATCTTTAAACAGCAAAATCATCCGGCAAGTCCGGAACCGGTATAAAAGCATAACGAAGGAATAATAAGAGTACGAGAATGTTTAGAAGTTGAAACATGAATAGAAAGACATGATCAACTCTTGCAAAAATTCTGTTCCATTCGCGTTCAACCTGAAAAGGATCAAATAACATGAGAATCTTGGTGAACTTTTGGATTTTAACTTCATTTCTATAATCTTTGATCATTATATGCACTTGGCTTCTTGTTCAAAAACGTTTTTCAAGAATTTTGTTTTTAATAAGATGACTCACTTTGGATATCCATTGCTGACGCTCGATTTTCTCCCTATAAGCTTGTTGTGCTTTTGAAACTTCAATTAATTGTCCATAAATTGCCAACAAATCAGGAAATTTAGGTCTGAAATTAAAAAAAAGCTGAATGCACAATACGGTTGTTGATGAAACTGACATCGTCTTTGTTGATTTTTCCATATTTTGGATGATACCATTTCCTTTCATAGCCTTCACAGGTTCAAGTAATAGAAGTCTATAAGCACTCCTGGATGGTAAACGTTCAGTCTGAGTAGAAAGTGTTTGTTTAAGTTGTTGAATATCAAAATGAATACCTGTATGTAAGACCTTGATAATCCTAATAAAGCCATTGAAATAGCTACAGCAATCGCACATAGCATGATGACAACGATTATATAGAAACCTATGTTGTTATCATTATTTTCAAATCCGTGTCATGTACTTACCTAATAAGGGGATGGAGTTACTCTTTGGCATTGCCCCAGCAACGATATCCAACAGAACTGTCATTGCTAATAATGATCCAAGACCAAGCGATACCTATAACAACCAAAAATCAAATTTGAATGCAATTTCTGGTATCATGATGAGAAAGTAGAAATGAGGGAATACTAATTTATATTCAAATTAGGAATGACAAACCTTTTCATTCCTGGGACCATCATTCGAGCCAGGACTGAATATTCCAAGAATGGATAGAGCTGAGATAAGGAAAGTTGGAACAACAATGACAGTTATGTAGTAAATTGGTCGTCGATTCAGATGAACAATATAGTGAACTTCTGCTCTATACTCTCCATCTTCCATGAATTTCATTTGACGCACTGTCACATTAATAACTTCCCACTCAGCATTTCCCTGAAGCGTTTCGTATTCGTGAGATTCATCAAGAAGCATGACTTACAGAGAAATACGAGTCAGTCGGCGGACGCGTGGCATTCACGTCCATCTCTTCAACAGACAACAAGGGTGAAGCTAAGGCAATGGCACAAAACTTGAAAAAAACAGAAAATGAACACATCGAGTACAGTCAATGAGATACCTGTGTATCAAAAGGAAACAAATCGATGTTAATTCGGCATAAAGATGTTACAAATTGAGGAATATTAATTTTAACATGACCCGTATGTTGAACTCGTACGTCGTAACGATCTTCATTAAGCATATCTTTAGTATCCATACTGAATTATTGATCAGCTATTAAGTCTCTCTAATTATATGACCAAACCTGTTGTAAATAAATAGTTTTGGGACCCAAACCAAATTCTGAGGAATTACAACTTGTTTTAGACCGTTATGCTTGTCAGGATCCCATGATAAATTTGGATCATGCCAACGCTGCAATACATACACGTAAACGAATATAAAAAATGAAATTATTTATACCTGCACATGGGATATCACAAAGGAAGCAACCTGTTGATTTTCTCTCTGAAATACAAAAATATGCTAATTATGAATTCACGTCTTTCACGTGATGAATAAACTTTCTGATTGGAGTTGTCAGACGCTTGTGAAGCGGTTGTGTTTTCGTTCAGTTTTTTTTAATATTTTCTTCATGAGCATTATTTTTTCATTTTCTTATTTCAAAAATCATAGAAGAGGATGAAAATGAAAGATGAACTCACAATTTCAGTTAAAATTCCCAAAACGATGGTCATATGGATGATAACAGGCATGTTCGTATCAGCATTTGGCCGAACTCGCTTATCATACTTATGCATTATACTATCCAATACATTAGTTGGTTCACTATTCATAGATATTGCATCTGAAAAACGAACATGAACATTCTCTTTTTCGTTTTTCTCTTCGTTTTCTTTTTCTCATTTTTTTTAAAACCAAAATATCATTCTTCGTATTCTCGGTAACAAAAGAAAAACGGAACAGCCTAATGAAGATCAAAGTTTTTTTTTGCATTTCAAGCTTCAATTCCAGAATTTCCATATTTTTTGAAACATGGAAGCGTAGCGAATAAACAAATTAAAATAACTCGAATATTTCTTTTTTCTTTTCCTTTTTTATTTTATTCAAAAAGAAATGTCTTACAATTATGAAGTTGATGATGCTTCCTACCATTTCGACCGATTGATCGTTCAAACAAAACAAACAACGTCAAATATCCAAGAAGTTTCATTATTAGTCATATAGAAAACTCTGATTATCTGTAAGTACCTTATTTGAGATACGAATATACAGAGGTAAATGAAGAGAGATAGAGAGAGAGGGAGAGGAATGACTAGACAGAGAGAGAGAGAAAGATGACAAGAAAGAGAGGTGAACAACAAAGAAAAAAACAAATTGATGGAAGAAAGTAGAAGCATTCCTGGTTCTCTTGAACATGTTTCGTACGAATGAATTCGTGTTGTGAGTGATAAATATGGAAATTAGGAGAGTAAATAGGATTTCATGATCAGATTTCATCGAATAATTTGCATATTTAAGATAGGAACATCTTGAAAACAACACAAATAGTACAAATTAAGAATAGGATTTTTAAAAATTTTTGTTAATCGATGCTATGGGGTGAAGAATAGAGGACAAATTGCTTGAGAATTAGTTGGTCAGTAAAGAAACGGAAGAGAACGATTCGGAATCAAGGAAGAGAGCTTTCAACTGACTGGGATTGTTGATAAGCAGAAGTGAAGTACGAGACGAAGCTGTAGTTTATAAGCTTTAATGAAGAGAATGTTGGAGGATGTACAGCTTCTGGGAGGCGAAAAAAGGTCGTGAGACTGAAAAAAGTCAACAACTTGTGGTTAAAAAAGGAAAAAAAGTTTTTTCCTCTTCCATTTAGCTCAAGGGAAGGAAAAACGTGGCAATAATACGAATGTACATCCTGTTAAGTATTTGGAAGGTGGAATAAAGAGGGAGGAATTAAAGAGGGAAATAAGAACAGCTTAATATTTTGCAGAAGCAACATTGGGATTATTATCATTTTAATGATTTCAGTATGTCTGGGTGTATGCGTGTGTGTGTGTGTGTGCATGTGTGTGTGTGTGTGTGGTGTGTGTGGACTGAAGCTGCTGTTAGCTAATCATATTCTAGATGGGCAAAATAATTTTTTAAAAACAGTAAAACGTAGGTTTGAAAGGGAAATTGTTAAGAGAGAATGAGAGAGGTAAATAGAAATAGAAAGAGGGAACAAGGGAGAGAGGGGAAGAGAGAAGAGAGACAACGATGAGAACTTGAAAGAGCTGAGCAGTTTGAGTAAAATTGGAACAATTAAACGTATTATTCCATGTGCTGCTCAATTTTGGTGGTGGATGAGCAAGAAGACGAAGGAATATACATAAGTATGAAAAGATATAATATATTCGTTCTCTGATTTAAAAATAGTTTAAATGAATAAAGAATGATGAACATTCCATTAATATCGTTAATAGAACAATACTTCTCTCTTAATTGGCTCCCCGAAAAAAACTGCCCGCGAACATGGAGATGCTTGAGAGAGCGAAAAAATTTTATTTTTTTTTGGACGTGGCTTATCAGAAACAGCAAAGAGGAAAAAAGAATGAAAAGAGAAGGCGGATGAGAAGAGTGAGGGAGGTGGATACATCAAAAATTTGAAAAGAAACCACTGAAGAGAGAAGGATGAATTCAGATGAAGATGATCTGAAGGAGACAAAAGAAGAGAAAGATTTCACAGCCTCCATATCTGCCCTCTTCTAAGCACACATTGCTAAAATGTAAATTAAGAGAGTTTTCAGTTAAACAGATTTAACAAAACTTCAAAAAGGCAGCTCACTTATTTCGTTTTGCATACTTTGTCGACCAATTACCGGCTTAACCATTTGCAATGGTACTTGAAAGTAAGAAAATGCGCCAGAAGAGAAGAAAAACTGATGTTATGGCAGGAGAGGAGAAAGAGAAAGAATGGTTCAAAAATGATTCAGATTTTCTAAGTAAGTGAAGACAGTGAGAGAGAAAGTGAGAGAGAGGTATCTCCATAATTGTCTTAAAAAATTATGGGAAAAAAAAGAGAAGAAGAAGACCGAAGGACAACTGACGATTATAAGACAGACGAAATAAGTAGAAGCCTAAAGAGAATAGGAAACAGAATATAATAAAGATATTGAAGAGTGTGTGAGAGAAAAAATGTTCATAAACATAAGAAGAGAAAGCAGAGCAGTAGAAGTTCGTTGATCGAACTGAAAACGAAACTTTCCAAATCAAAAACTAAAAGGTAAATGGATATGGATTGTAACGTCAGTAACCTGATTCACATTGTCTTCTCATTCTCAATATAACATATGTTCCTGTTTGCTCAATATATAACTAATTATAAATCTTTTGGAAGAAGTATTGAAAATTCTTTTGATCTACTCTCAATTCATTTACATATGTACGTGAGATACACGTGAAGAGCAATTAGAGAGAAGATTTTCATTATCTTTCTCACGCGCACACAGAGCGGTTGATGTTCGGCAGTGGCCTGGAAGTTCTTCAGACATTTTCATATTGTTCTCTCTATCTTTCTTTTTTTCTCTCTCTCCCTCCCTCCCTCTATCTCTCTCCCTCTTTAACTAAGCTTCTTCTCTTTCTTCTTCTAGTAATCTAACTCTCTTAGTTAGTTTCATCTCTCGAATAGTGTTCTTTGGCTATTGTGCTTCTTCATTCATTTACTATTGGAAGTAGAAGAAGAAGAAGAAGACGAAGGAGATGTTGTGAGAACTTCCAATTATCAAAAATTCATTTTGACAGCAAAAATTTTTGTTGAGAAATCCTGAAAATTCGAATAAACAGACAGAATGAAAACGTTCAAAGAGTTTATTAACTTGTACTGTTGCAAGCACTTTAAAGATGCTTTCTTCTCAAATTGGCTAAAGGAATGCGTAAAATGAAAGAAAGCATTTAAATAAAACGTATCTTTTCAAGGTTTTTTCCTCTCATATCCCTCTCAATCGTTAGTTATCTCTCTCACATTCTCTCTCTGTTGTTACGTATCTCCCTTCTAATCTCATAGGAACTGCACAAAATGAAATCTTAACGTATTTACAAAAATGTTTAATGGAAGAAACAAAGCAAAAACAACTAAAAAATCCGGTGAAATCGGATACGTGAAGACGAAAAAATGAGAGTCTTTATCGTCTTTTGTAAAGGCAAATGCCTTTTTCTATATCACAAAATCTCGTAAATTGCACTCCAATAGTTCATTTTTTCGAACAAAAACGGATTGTTTTTGCTGCCGTTTTTTCAAGATGGAGGAATAACTTATTAACTATTCATATGGTTAGGAAATATCAAAAAAGAAAAGAAAAGAGAAGAGAGTAAAAAGGCTGAGGAATAATTAAGTTTTATGATAATCATACACGGCTGACATGGAAATCTTGCAGAGCAAAAAAAAACTTTTTTTTTTTCGTTTTTTTTATAATGAAAACAATTTGAAAAAGTTTTTTTTCTCTCTCTCTCTCCCTTTCTCTCTTCCTCACTGTTATTTTCTCTCTCTCTCTATCATTCTCTCTTCTACAACATACCACACGACAGACGGCACACAGCTTAGGATATAACATGTCGCCTGAAGCTATTTGATTCAGCAAAACCTTTTCTTCCTCTTCTTATTTTTTGTAATTTTCATATAATTTGCATAATTAACAAATTCTTTTTTTTTTGTGAGGAAAACAAAGTTCAACGAAAGTTCAGAAGTTTGTTGAGACAGAAAACGAATATTGCGTTAGTGATTTGTATGAAAACACGAATGTAGAAGAAGAAGAAAAGGAGGAAGAAGATAAAGTTCAAATTTCGTGCTAATAAGCTCAATTTGAGGAGTTTTCCAACAGGGTCGTATGTGTCAAAATCTAATATGTTAATGAAGAGTAAGAGGAATCGAAGAAGATGAAAAAAAAAAAAAAGCTGAAAGTGAAGATGTAAAGGTTAAAAATGTTTTTGAATCAAAGATGAAAGAGTTGTGGTAAGATGTTAATAAAAAAAATATTTTTAATTAACCATCTTTCTCTCACTAGCTTTAGATCTCTCTTACTCTCTCTCTCTCTCTCTCTCCCATCTTCCTTCTTCAACATAAATCTTCAGGAAAAGGTTTTTTGATAACAAAAAATAAGTTAATTAATTGATGGAGAAGCATGGAGAGAAAAAGGTAAAAAAATGTAGAAATGGAATGAATTGCGTCAAACAAGCTTATCCTCCCCCTTTCTACTTTCTCTTCTTGCGCTTCCTCTCTCTCTCTTCTTCAGCTTCCTCCTCTCTCGAGATCGTCTCTTCTCTTCATCCTCCCTCTCTTCTTCAATTTTCAAGTCAGATTTTAGCTTTTTTTTTCATAGAAAATAAGAAACAAATTGGAGGATTCTTATAAAAGGGGCATATAATACGAAACATAAATTAAAATTTCTATTGACCAACCTACACACTCATTCATTCTTTGAGATTTCAAAGCTTCTCCTCTGAAGCTTTTCTTCTTCTTCTTTTTTTTATGAGTTTTGTTTTGATCTTCCTCTTAGGAAGATTATCGTTCAAACATAAACTTTCTCTTTCTCTTAACTTAATGCCTAACAAGGAAGTACAACTTTGACTTTTGACTTTTTTTTTCTCTCAAATCTTGTGAAAATTTGACGCTTCTTCTCTGTCTCACGATGATTTGGGCCTCAAATTTTCAACTTTGCTCCATCCGTTTAGAAAGCTTAAAGGTGAAGATGAAACAAACATTCTATGCAAAAGCCCATGTTCCAGCTTATAAACTGCAATCATAAAGTTTTTCCAAACTAAAGAATAGTTTTATACAACTTGAATTCAAACAAGGCTCAAATGACTCAAAATGAATAAGCGCATCCCAGAATGGGAGAAAAAAACAAAAAGAAAGGGAAAGTAAGAGAGTAAGAAGTAGACGACGAAGAGAATAGAGAAAGCTTGAAAATAAGGAAACTTTAAATTAATAGCTTAAGACACAGTTTTTATTTTCCATAAAGCAGCTATTGAAGTCATGAACGAAGATTTTTTCTTTCCCATTCACAGCCTGCTGGCATTCTATTCAAAAGTTAATTCGTTCTGTTTATTTGTCAATCGACTCATTGTTTCATCAATTGGAAGACATTCATTAGCATCCACGTGAAGTAACGTTTCTCACGTCGAAGTACGTGCGAAGATGAAAATAGCTTATTTGTAATTAATCATTCCTATTGAACGGTTGTATCATTTCTTATTTTCACATAGACCGAAGAAGATGCTTGAAAATTCTGTTCAAACACAATTCTTCTGTCAGCTAAATTGGCTTCCTTTCCTTCCGTATCTTTACATGTAGTTAAGTTGTTAATTATATGAAATTATATATTATATCTGTCTACATCAAACAGTTAGATGCTCATCTGATTGTAAATAAAATGCATTATTATAATGTTTTCTTTATGTAATTTGAAAGCTGAATTATTGTGCTAATATAGGTACGAATATGAACAACATGATTTGGATGTGGGCAGCAGCAGAACATACAGTAGAGATGTAGAAGGAAAGAGAGGGAGATAGATAGAGAGAGAGAGAGGGAGAGAACATCTAAATTTTTTCTTTTCTTACAGATTTTATATATAAGATTCTATTATTTTTCCGGAATGACATAAAGCTTTTGAAGAATAAAAAAGAAGCTGAAGACGACGAAGACGAAGAAGACGAAGAACAAGCTTCATAACCTTATTAGCTATAAGAATAATCTTTAATATGAAAATATTTGTCTTCATAAAAGAATATAGTAGCTATTACTAAATGAATTCCATTGATCAAATGGGTCAAAATGAGCTCTGTGATCGTCTATTTTTCAACTCAAATGATCTGAGCTTTGGTTAACGAGAGCAGAGACATAAGTAAACTAAGAGATTGAAATGAAATGAAGAATCTTTCATTTTTTTTATACCTAATATATACAATCTGAAGAATTTACAATCATGTCTTAAGCTGGTTTTCTCTCTTCCCTCCCCCTTTTTTTCCAAAATTTGTTAATATTTCAACATAATTTCACGTGCTTTTTTCTAAACCTTGTTTGGAGAAAATGTGAGTAGGAGGAGAGAGGACATGCTAATCCTCACAGCTTTGAAGAGCATTCTGTCACATGCTGAGTGAGTACTGAATGTGGAACCTCTCTCACTCTCTCTCTCCCATGATTTCCTTATTTGATAAGATGTTCTAATTTACCAACCAACAAATAATTGTAAGAAAAATTCCATAAAAGAAGATCAATTAAACAAATTAATTTGTTTGAAATAGAGAAGCCGTTTGCAACTTGATCAAAGAGTGAAACATTCTCTTCACATTCGATGATGTTCTCAAATTGTGCGAATGCGTCTGACTTCAGTCAGCAATATGAGCGGAACATCACAAAAGATACTTCCTTAACTTGACAAATTAAGAAAAATATTTCTCTATCGCAGTTCCTCTCCAAATTGGAGTAAAAGAATCTCTGGTGTGTACAAGAAGTTATGAAAAATATTCAAACTAAAAGAAGACGGTTAAGAGGACGAAGGAGTTCAACCGTTAAGAAGAGTTTGTAAAGGATCAGAGGTGAAATACAGGGAAGAGATCTGACTGGAAGAAGAGAGAAACATGTGAACAAAACGAAAGAATCGAGAATTCTCTTTTAAAATAACAAATACTAAAAGACAAATTTGTTGTAAAAAAAAAGAAGCTTTTTTTTCCTTCTGCAGAAAGCTGAGCCGAGTACTTGAGATCCGGGACGTTGAAGGAATCACGTTTTTGCAAACAGAAAATGAAAAAAAAATCTTAAAAATTAAGAAGAAAACACAATTTATGTTTTTCGAAAGGAAGTAAAAGAAAACAAAATATTTATGAAACAATCAAAGTCTCTTATATCTCATCAGATGAGCTTCTGTGACGGCAGGAAGATAGGCAAGCAATAGCTTGTTGCAGCTTCGTGTTTCATTACAGCAATAGAGTTGAAAATATTTATTAAAACTAAATCTTTTCAATATTAATTGAAACTAAAATCTTATTGGTATGCAGAGAAAGAGGAAAAGAATAATTTCAAAGAGCAATCACCCGTTTTGATTAATCACCCTTTTTGATATCCTTAGGTATCGATAGTATTGATTATGACAGAGTAGGAGCGCATATCTCTAAGCGAATAGTGTCGTCCTTCAACTTCCTTGCTTTTCATTTTTTATTCACTCCAACACACATTCTTCTGCAAAATCATTTTATTCCGCATAATAATCATTCCGTCATCCTAATTTACCCGGTATGCATGTTCCGTTTTTCTCTCTTGAATCGTGGCGCTCTCATCCGTTCTGATAAAGGAGGAAGACCGAACGCTGATGGAAACCTAACGAATTACGTTAAAATCAATTATTGTTCTTTATATAGCTACACTAACCAAAAATCTCGTGTCATATATATGATTGACAGAGTCCAAACTACCAGTAATGCCCAACCAAAGTATCGTATTTGATCATCATTCGATAGTTTCATTCGATAATCACTCATGGAACCTAATAAGCCACGAAACATTTCTGAAATTATATATAACTTGAAAAAAAAATTATTTATGAATTCATTCTAAAAAAAATATTCAACCGCTTCATTAATGTGAGAAAATAGAAAAATGAAAGAATGCTGTCTTCACGTAAAGCACGTGGAAGAATATTTTCACGTATGCAAATTTATTGGCCAGCATCACATAAGAATAGACGATGACACAAAGGAAACTAAATGTTTTGACAGTTTTTTTTTCAAACAATTTCATCCAAAAGGTTAAGTTGGAAAAAAATATTCTTTACCATCATTTAGAATTCAACAATTATTGTTTTTTAGCTCATTTGGCTTAATTAATATCTCTTCAGAGTAGTTTTTCTTTCCTCAATACACTTGTCTGCTTGAAATGTTGAAAGAAAATATTAGAAAAAGGTAAACAAACATTTCATATTTGCAATATTCACATCTAAATATGGAAAAATAAACAAATTTCTTGTCATTTACATGAAAGAAAATCTATACTAAATGGGATACACAATGATTCGAAGCTGCATGTGATTAGTCATATATCCAAGAAACTTTGAATGGAAGGACTGACACCGGATGCAAGTTGGTGACTGAACAAATTTCTGAGTCCATTAAAGCTCGGTCATTTAACCTCTCCTTCTCTCTCTCTCTCTATTTTCCTTAATCTCTCTATTCTTAAGGGTATATTGCTCTAATCATACATGACATTCTTATATAATCGATAACTTTTTCTTAAGTTTTAAACAACGTTTTCGTAATTTATCAAATAGAGAACCAATTGAATAACTAACCTCACTTATAGTCTTCGAAGATTCTTGTAAGCTATTTGACTATTGATTAACCAAGTTTTATGGTCATGCAACAAGTTTTCTTGAAGAAGTGAGCAAGGAATTGCATCTTAGCTTTCATATTTATTTGCTTCGTTGTTTTTCTTTCGAAACACTCTATAGCTTGTCGATAATGAAAAAAAAAGTATTTTCTAACACTATTTATTTCCACAAGTTGTAAATGTTACAAAACATCAATAAGGTTAGATTAGTATAGCTAATAAGTATGTTCATATTTATGAGATACAATAAATGGCTCAAATAAAGCAAAATATACAAAGGTTAACAGGGGAGTTGTTTTCTTCTTCTTAGAAATGAGGATGAGGATGAGGATGTCTTCTTCCGTGTTGTCCATGACGATGGAACATTTCCTCACTTGCTCCGAATCCGTGAAAACGTGGGCCGCGTGGGCATCCGCGACGCCATCCTCCAAAATGTCCGAAAGGATGATGATGCACTCCTCTGAATTTTCCAAATCTTCCATGTGAATGCGGGAATCCGTGTTTGAAATGATGACTCATGTGAGAGAAATGTTCATCATCCCCGTCTCCTGGCAACATGCTTCTTCTCCCGAAATGAGGGGGAAAGTGAGGTGGTCTATGAAAACCATGCTTGTGTTTTTCATTTTGCATGCATTTCATCATTTTCATGAATTTATGATGCTTTCGATGATGAGGAAAGTCGCTCTCTTCCCCTGAAGAGCTCTCAGAGGAAGAATCATGAGCGTTTTCTCTGAACTTTCTGAACATGCATTTTGCACGTTCAGCAGCATGGTGGTCATGACCATGACCAAAGAAATCATGCTGATGATGATGCTTTTTGTGATTGTCACAGAAAACAACAACGCAAAGTACAGATGGCTTGGATCGGAGAGCTTCTCCTAGATCCGAAATCGATTTCAAGCATACAAGATCATCAGAATCATCAATATAACGAATGTTTTCATTAGAAATGTTACGCTCTTTCAACTCAATATTAAGTTTTTCGAATAAAGTTTCAACACTTGTATAAGGAAGAGAGAAACGATGAATAATTTGGTTGTTAAGAATCTTAAAAGTGAGAATATTCTCAACGCAATCGTTGTTCGAGGCCATTGGTGCAGGACGCAAGAATGAGCACTCTGCCTCCACTGCGTGTTTATATAGTAACGAGAAACTGATGCAGATGTATGATGAAATCGCCTTTTGGTCCAGTTCTTTGGTTCATCCAACATCTCCACCACTTTTTACTCGCTGTTTTTCACATCTTATTTTTTCTAATGTTACGAAATAGATCAACCTCATATTTCTTAGGATTTCATATAATTTTTCACATTATTTGAAACTCCTGCAGTTGGTCCCTCTCATATCTTCTCTCAGCAAACAAAAGATAGGGCGATAGATAGTAGGTGTCATGAGAACAAAAAAAAATCGAACAGTTTAAAGACTAGTTAGTGCTGTTCACTGAATCAGTTGCATTCAAATAAAAAATTTAAGAAGTTATCCTCAAGGAGTGACTAGAAGTAAGGAATCACAGCTCAAAACGCGTGAACCTTAATCACTCTTCTAACAACGACTTTGGCACAGTCATAAAGCATCAAAGTGCCAGTTGTTAACCGTTTTCCAATGTCATCATCTTCTCTAAGAAACAGAATGCTCTGTGAGAACAAGTTCAGAAGCCTGAAATATGAAAACAATTTCCAAGTCCTTCGTTCTTCACAATCTTTTGCAGGGGTGCACCAGCATTGTCTTCAACACCAAGATCAAAAATGAAATGCTCTTTTATTTTTCATATTTTCTCACTCTCGATGTTGAGATTGGATATGGAAAAAGAGGAAACGTATCTGCTTCTCTCAGTATACTAAAAGACAGAAGTGAACGTTCAAATATAGTTTCGAAACGCTCTTGTTTACTACATGCCGTCCACATATATTACCACACTGCCCATAGCATTTGTCTCCCCCCCCACACCCTTGTTCTCTGTACTCAACATCAATATCTCAAACGATATGAACCATTTCGGTCTCATCAATGACCACTGACGTCAAACTGACTGAACATACACATCGAAGAAATATGCTCGAGTGTGAAGATCAAGAAACTTCGATATAAGACAGAACTATATGAAACACAACCGCTCTCTCTCTCATCAATAAAAGAAAAACGAATACCAGAATGTAAACCATGTGAGAAAATATGAAAGCAGTAAAAAATCAAAATGTATTTAAAAGCATATTTTGGTAAAACATTTCCATCAGAGAATTATGTGAATATGAAATATTAAGTTATTATATCACAAGTTAGTCGTTCATTCTACAGTAACGGACTTGGCAAGATTTCTTGGGCGATCGACCTAAAAGTGAAATATAGCTTGGCTTCCAATAATGAACAAACGTTTAAGCCGTTCAATTCGGCGATGTGGAAAGAAAGAAGTTGCAGAGGGATCACGGAGAGAACGTTTTGGAGGCAATCAACAGTTTTGGGTACTCTAAGAATATGCTTCATACCAGCGAGGTCCTGGAAAGAATCGTAATGAGCATAAGAAAGATAATCATTTATACTTTCTCAGGGACTTCGTTGTCAGCAATGATGATTGGAGCTCCTCCACGGGCCATAACTTGTTGAAGAGCATTGAGAGATTTCTAAATTGATCATATAGATATCAAACGACTCGTAATCTAATACCTTATAAACAGAATCATTACAGATTACCATGCAAATACGCAATTTATCATCGACCATAGCCAAAGGTCCGTGCTTTAATTCTCCGGACATAATTCCCTCACAATGCATGTAGGACAGTTCCTTGATTTTCAAAGCACCTTCAAGGCAAGTGGCGAAGTTGAAACCGCGTCCCATAATAAGGAAAGATTTCTCTTGGTACACGTCTTTTGCGATTTGAAGAACATGATCGTCCAACTCGAGAACTTGGCGAATCAAATCTTAACAAACGTGAAACATGACGGAGGATTAGAAATAGTACCAGGTAAGATCATGAGTGCCTGGATGATTTCCTTTCTACGTTGAATAGCAGAGATTCTATCTTCGGATAAAACCAAAGCGAACATCAGAATGGCCAGAATTTGGGAAGTGTAAGCCTAAAAATATTGGATAATATATTTTCTGAAGTTTATAGCAAACCTTTGTGGATGCAACACCAATTTCTGGTCCAGCATTGATATGAACTCCACAGTGAGATTCACGGCAAATTGAAGATCCGACAGTGTTGGTGATTCCGATCAACAAAGCTCCTCTTGGCTTGCAGTATCTCAAAGCCATCAAAGTATCAGCGGTTTCTCCACTTTGAGAGATGAAGATACAAACATCATCTCTGAAGATTGGAGTCTGTCTATCGAGGAAATCAGAAGCTAATTCAAGAACAACAGGAAGCTCAGAGAGTTCTTCCAAAATCTGAAAAAAAAACAAATAGGAAATAACATTTTTAACGTGTTTACTTGTCTCGTAGCGATAGCAGAGTTGTAAGAGGTTCCACAGGCAACCATAATGACTCTGCGACATCTCTTGATATCTTGAACGTAATCTTTGATTCCACCAAGAACGATTTCCCCAGAAGGAAGAAGTCTTCCTCTCATGGTGTTGACAACAGAGTCAGGTTGCTCGAAGATTTCCTAAGATTCATAAGTTATAAGATTCAAAAAACATAAGCACACCTTTTGCATGAAAGTCTTGAAGTTACCTTTCATGATTTGTTGAAGTTCAAGATTAAGGTTTTGAACTTCACGAGTTTGGTCAGTATTGTCACTAGAGTTACGCTTGATGCGATGAATGGTGAGAGCTGAAGTGATTCATGACGTCTTCATAAAGGCCAATAGGTTTACCTCCATTTTCAACGAAAGCAACATCATCATCTTCTAAGAAAAGAACTTGCTTAGTATGCTCAATGATGGCAGAAGCATCAGAAGCAACGAAGTATTCAACTTCCCAATCGTTGATGCATGGCTGGCATTTAGAGGCGTTGGCACTGGCCAGAAGAGCACCTGATCGGATTCCTGTAACACAAAAATCAGACACATTAGTATTAATAAGCGCAGAATTGTTAGAATGAGAAGCTTTAGAGGGGAACTAATAGAACACACACGAATACCTAATTCATTGATGAACATTGTAATTTTCCTATCTGATTTAACGAATTTTTCATTGATATAAGTAAAAGAAAAACAAACCAGTAGATAAGTCCAAAACATTTGGAGTTTCAACAAAGGATTCCTCGCTGTTTTGACGTACTGAAATAAGACATTCATATGTACGTTTACTCTTGTAACATAGAAGAACACATGTTAGGATAAAACTCACAGTGAGTAGCTTGGGATGAAACTATACGACGAGCTAAAAGAACCCAATATTAGATCTACGGAAAATTAGTTGAACCAATAATAATAATGTTAGAAAGAGAGAGGGACGACAGTTAGTTAACACTAAAGAACATGCTTTCAACATACTATCGTCTAACTTGTGATCAGCTTCGGTCCAACGGAAATCTGCATCTGAATTTCATTTCGTTTCAGGCAAAGACATGCATAAATTTCGATGATACAGGCAAAAAGGAAAACATCTTTCAATCATGCAAACCGCACCTTTACTGAATGATACTGGGAATTGAGCAGCTTGCATGCGTGGAGAAGAACTCTTGATTCCAACAAGGAGTGGAGAACCACGACGAGTGGCAACTAGTTGTCCAGGGAACTTGCGAGACTTGAAAGCCAAAGCGAAAGCTCCTTCCTAAAAAACAGATGGAGATAGGAACAGAACAGTTTTCAAAAAGACTTACAAGTTGTTGGATAACAGCTTCTACTAATTGACGGAAAGAGAACTCTGGGAAGAGATTGTGCATGTGTTGGGTGAGTTTCGCAATAACTTCAGTGTCAGTCTCGGACTGTATCAAATGTTCCATAAAACACAAGGACCTGAACCAACCTCGAAAATATGTCCTTTCTTAACAAGATATTCCTTGATTTCACGGTAGTTAGTGATAATTCCATTGTGGACAACAACGAAATCTTCAGTACGAAGTAACTTTAGGCGTATGAAATCAAATGTTTACCGTTCTTATCATTACTTCTTTGTGGATGACTGTTAACGTCCTTTGGAGAACCATGGGTGGCCCATCTAGTATGAGCAATTCCACAGTGAATGTTGTATTCGAAATCCATGTCCAAAGTGCTTGCGGGGATTTCTAAACAACAAGTGAACTAGTGCTTTTCGTGGAGCTCACCTGCGACAGCATCTTTCAGATTGGCGACCTTTCCAACTTTTCTGAGAACATTAATGGTTCTGTGTGGGTCATCAACATCGTTTCCTCCATCAACAGCAACTCCTGAAACGAACGAATTAGTTATCAGCTCGACATCTATGGCAAACCGGCAGAGTCATATCCTCTGTATTCCATACGTTGGAGACCCTGGATCAGGATATCAACTATTTCACCTCTCTTTTTGGGTGTTAAGAAATTGAGATAAGCGAAAATTCCACACATACTGCTACGGCTAGCTGGAACAAGATCTGTTAAGTCGTCGAACTACACAGAGCTAATGACGGGAAGAAAGAGTTTTGACAGTTAGCTAGTTAGAGGTAGAGATATAATGAAAGAGTTGAACAGCACGTACTACCCAAGTTGTAGATCATTAACGACGTTTACAAACTATTAATACTTGGCAAGTTTATGAAGATAAAACCTCAAACTACATACAAAGGTTAGTATCAACAATAAGTTCCAAGAATGAAAGAAAGTATTTAAAATACAAACAGCGCGAACTGTTTGAAAACGGAATGAGAAATGGAGATCACACGAAAAGCTTTCGGTGTTGACCAAAACGGCGGCTATTCGAAAATTTAAGTGGTTAGCTTGACATAGCCACAAGAAAAGACAAATATACATAAAACTGTCTCGGAATGTGCAGAGTTTTTAAGGTGGAAACTAGAATTAAAACAGAACTAAAGTGAGCGAACTGTTCGCTGGGTTAGCTGATGAGATCAACAGATAGATGTCACATTACATTTGTGTGTTTTTTGTTTGACTTAAAAAATGTTATATAAATAGATTAAATAAGGTTTTAAAAAATCCAGTTACATGATGATGAATTATGATAAAGCAGCTATTCTGTACTCATTAATAACCGTCGCATGTACTTTAGTGCTGACAAATTGGCTTTTTTTTTTGTTTGAAAAAAATAAAAAAATGATGAGTGCGAAGAATTAAACTTTTTTTCACCTCAATAATCCAATAAATACCGTAATTGCTATCAACTGGATTCATAATTCTCCTTTGCATTCAAAAGTATAATGAACTGAGAATGGAGTATCAAGCGAAATTGTTAGCGTTTTATACCTATGATTATAATCATTGTCTTTGTGTCATATCAAGTTGTCAATGACGAATAGAAGGTTAACCGACAGATTCTTAGAAACTTGAAACAAGAAAAAAGCCGAAAATTACTTACAGGAACAGTAATTTAATGGAGCAAACATCTACTGAATTTTTTCAAAACGGACACACTTCCTTAACATCCCGCCAATAGGCAAGTTCAATGTGAAGTTCAACGTTTTTAATTCAAGTATACGTTCAAATTAATTAGTCAATCACGGAAGCAATGGGATAAAAAAAAAGGAAAGAAATTTGGCTAACAGCAATTTCCACACCTCTTCACATAAATTCTATCCTCTTTACCACATTCTATACGTTTCAAGTGGATTTTCATTGAAACAAGCTGTATGCATGCAACGTGGCTCAGACAAATCACATCGTTACATTTATCTATCTCAGTTTTAATTTAATTGTTCAATCAGTATTAATATGGAACAGGAAGAAGTGACATAAACAAGTATGGATTATTCAGTGATTTTCAAAATATCTACATATTGAACTTCTGCGTACGAACAACATAAAAACTGGCGGCATGTGAAAACTAAAGCTCAAACTATCGCGTGAATGTAAAGAGAAGAGATGTCCATGTCTCCATTGGCGAGATAGAAACACGAAGGTCAAATTCTAAAAAATTGACTGATTATAAGAAGAAAAACCTTTCATATTTTACACATTATCAATTTACATACTATTAAGAGATGCGCTGGCTTTCCACGTTTCAGCCTCACTCGAACACACATAAAAGCCGTTCACTTAACAAACGAAATATAAACACTCGAACTAATAAGTTCGCGGGAGCGAATGGAGTTCTTCCATTCATTAAGTCAAAACAACCGAATAACACGCGTCTATTTTAAATATATAGATTGTATTACACGTGGCGCTACGTGAGCCAAGGGTAAATATGCTAAATCCACGTCAGCGTCCGATATTCATCATTTCTTACTCTCTCAAACGCAAGATATCGTTATCAACAACCAGATTAGGTGAAATGGAAATGTTTAATCTATATATTTATGTACATTTTTTGAAATATGTATAATAGCTTCCCATCATTAATTATCTGAAACGTATACATAAGCCGAAGCTTAATAACAATGTTTAATACAATCTTTCCATTTATATTCTATTTAAATTGGAATGACGCAAATCGGTTCAGTGTTCAATGAAGTTGGGGGCGAAAAAAAAACCTTCGGCTTTTCTCATTGTTCCACATTTGCTATCTACCACTTGTGTCTTATATCACCAGCTATATATAGTCTTTCAAAGTCTTAGAATTTTTGTTCACACGTCTTTTAAGAATATTTTGGGGGGAAGAAGAACATCATGATCTTAGCAGTGACGAGGACGATTTCTGCCGTTATCATTTTCTTTTAGAATGCTAGTGTCTTCCAGTTTTTCTTGTAAAAGGTTGCTGTAAAGCCAAGATAGTATCTTCCCATTCCTTTTTTTAATCACACACACACAAAAATGTGATTGATTAGAAAACGGTGATCAGCATAGTATAATCATACTTGTTTTGAATAAGAGAGAGGAAACCCTCAGATTTTGAGGATGTAAATAACGGGAGAAAAATGTTTTCATCATTCTCTGCGTATCAAATATAGAAAAGAAATGTGTTATTCTGACATTATTATGGTCCTTTTTTTATTTTCATTGTACGATCGGTACCATATATCTCTCCCTTTTTCTCTCGCTCTATCCTCTGTGCCTCACAATCGCTTCATTTCCTTTGAACCTTTTCTTTCATTTGCATGTTAAGAGAGAAAGAGAAAGAGAGAGGCGAATCAAGTGTGTTGGCAATAAATCTTCAAGAGTAAGATCTTGCAGACCTCTTTTAACTAAACTTACGTACGCAAGATCAAAATTATTTTTGTAAAAATAGATTGTGACTAGTCCGGCAGTCATTAATATTCAATATTAAAGATAAAAACAACGAAGTTGGGAAGATTAAACGGGTTGTCTTGTCATTATGAATCGAAACGACAAAAAAAAACTTTGCGCCATCGCATCCTAAACATTAGCCTTAGAAGGAGAAGAAGTTTTTCTTGCAGAACACTTATTTAAACGAAAAAACTTTAGATTTATTATCCACCTCTGTACACATATTACCATTTCTTATGTGAAGATTATCTGATCTATATATTCCCTTTTCGCGCCAATTCAATGAAATATGCCAGTAAGGAGAGAGGGATGGATAAGATTATCAGTCCATGTGCAGTAAGAGCAACTCCGTTCCATCTTTCAATCACATTCATTCTCATTATGTCATTATACCCTTTTATTCCCTTCTGAAGAATATAAATATCTAGTTATATCGATATATTTGCCATATTAGACTGCTGAATACAGTAGGAAGTTATGTCGGCCAGGTTTGTTATGTACCTTGTTTGTACAATAAAAGATAAAAAAGTGTTTTTTATTCATTTTATTCCAATAGCATGTGAACATTCCTTTTCCTTCTAATTTTTTTTGATTTTTAGCATTTTCGCTACATTTTCGAAATTATTTTTCTTCAGAACCACTTGTTTGTCCCTTTTCATCATGTGTTTCTTTATATTTTCTATATTTGGCTGTGTTTGTCGGTAATTATACAACACTTATAACAAGGGTGAACTTTATCATTTTTCCTTTTTTTTTGTAAGCTAATTAGTGATTATATGCAGAAGTTGTCGTCGGGGACAGCGATCAACTCTTATCGAATAGCCACCAATTCTATTTTCAAATTTCATTCAACTTCTACGTTATCATTATATGAATGTGAGGTATGAAAATAAAGGTAGTTATGAGGAACAATAAGACTGCTAATGAATATATCAAGTAGTGTGATATAGTAAGAGGAGAGAGAAAGAGAGGGAAGAGAAGGCTAGTCTGATAGTAGTATTGAGAGTATTTTGGCTGGAGTAACAACGAATGAAAATTTTTTAAAACAAAATGGTTGAGATGCATTTTTTAAATTCTTCAAAAACAATGTGTCTTGGGAACAAATTGCAAATGTTTCATCTGACCAAATAGGGGATCGTATAGAAATTGAGACGATTTTTTTCATTTCAATGAACATGTTCTTGCGGATTCTAATATAATCGAAAAGATAAAGAGATGCTTTTGTATCGAATTTGCTCGAACAATAGCAAAGTCTAATTAGATGATATTTTGGAAATTTTAAGAAGCCTTTTGTATATAATTCGTTTGATTAAACTAATCTGTATTAAAATCTTCTTCCTATGATAGGCTTATCATTGGGAAGTTCAAAACAATGAAATCCTTCATCCGCTTCCGTCCTTCTCTGATTCACTTTATCTGTTCCGTGACATTTTGTCTATTATCCAATATTTTATTATTTTTCATCAGTTTCTCCTCTAAAAAAGTCTTCTTTCATTCTCTTCCAACCAGTTTATTCTCTTCATCATCACAATAGCCTCGGTTATCCTTGGTAGTATGGATAATGCATATGTGCAACCCGTGTTGTACATCGGTCTGCCGTCATCTTCCTACCACCCTCACCCTCCTCCCTCATTTTCTTTTTATCCACTACTCCTTTTCACCACTCTCATCTTTTATCTCTCAGTTTCGCTTTTCTTATATTGTTTCTCTTTTTCCTCCTTCTCTCCCGTTCCCTGTACCTCAATGCTGTCCTCTTTACATTTTGTCCACATTTTCTCCCCATCGTATGCCGTCTTTTCTTCCTCTACTGTTGCACACTTTTCTAAATTTCAACTTATTAGTTTCGTAGTTCAAAAAACGAATTTAAAATGAATGAACACTTTGTCTTCCAACCCACTTGTAACTATACATTCATAAAACACAATATTAGATTGAAGTGATTGACTTGTCACCGTGTCTGCTCTGTTTTCTTATGATAGAGGACAGTTGACCGTTGCCGGCGTTCGTTATAAGTTTACCTGAATATTTTATTATAAAACATGAATACATTTGAGTTTGCAAAAGAACACACTGACGTCCGTCCTGATATTTCCATCAAATTGCTTTCTCATATCATAACAAACTCCATGTATGTATGCAGAAACGTATGCGTATTCTTTTAACATTCCCATTAAACCCATTGTGCTTTGTGAGCAAAAGAAATTTTCTTTCCTGTGTTCGTCTTGTTTGTCCTCTTGATTAACTTTTCTGTTTTCACATTCAATTCACAGTTCTCACCCGTAGAAAAGCTTCATCTCCTTCTTTCGCTTTCCATCTTCTCTCTGCCAATGCCGTGTCCCTGAGTACGTAATTAGTTCTGTGTTTATAACAAAATACCATCCATCCAGCCATATGACTAAATCAAATGTTATTTCACGCTTTTCGACAGCCTAATTTCAATAAGAAACGGCTGAAAATACATTGTATATGCCTGAGGATACGCTTCTGCTCTGTTCATATTTATACAGCTTGAATTCTCAGATGATGGTGATGACAGCAGTACGGAACGGTCTGTAGATGGTTAAGTTCTTTTTATTTTCGACAAAAAGCTCTCAGTTTGTGTTCAATACAATCAGTCTGTTGACAAAACCTTTTCAAATCAGGGGAATCGTGTGCACATAACTGAAAGTCTTCTGTACAATATCGCTCTTAACTCATCCATGGACTATTCTGCCAATAAACGTGGACAATTGAGAATAATCAACAACGGTTTCATCCAAATACCAACCTTTAATTCCCATTTTAGGGTCATCGATAGGTTCTGCTGATAATCAATGCTTCTAGAATATTATCACAAGCAACCTAACAACAACTTTTTCTTTTCCTTTTTCTCATGTTAATTAATAGTTTTCGCTTTTTTTTTCTTTAGCAAACTGGCGTTAATTTCGTTTTCCCCTCCCACTCCTACTCATTCCTCCCCGCGTCGTGGCATATAATTTTCCGGACACTTTATGCTAAAACTGCTGTATCGTTTCAATAATCTTTTCCTACATTCATAGGTTTTCAATTTTGGGAAGTCTGTCGTTTCTAATTTCGGGGAATACCTCCAACCTGATCTGTTCCTCTCCACCAACGTTCTTCAATTTTGTGTGAAAGAGAAGGAAATTGAATGGAAAGAGATTTTGAAGACACAACATAATTGCGTTAATGTTTTTATTGGTTATCCTTGTCAGCGATGTTCGTTTACGTCATCGAGTGTACCGACAGAAATATGGCAATATTCGCCCGTTTCTGATTCGCCTCCATTATTATTTTCGTCTCTTTCTCTCAGCTTCAAACCATTTTAGTCGAAAAGTGTCGGCAGAACACCCTACGCCTACGGTGTTTCACGAAAAGACAAATATGGAATGCTTTAATCTAATTTAGGGAAGATGCTAACAGCAAGGTGTCCATCTTTCCTTTCGTATCTCATGCCTTGTAATTGACAGTATCTGTGTTGGTCCTTCTGCGTTCCCATTGAGACTTATTCGTTCCCATATTCATCGGCTTACAGCTTCCGACGAGGATCGTTTTGTGAACTGAACAGTTCACAAAGATCCTTTCATCCCCTTTCTCTCCTAGTGCCATGACCACAGGTGTCTTTTCTTGGTCTATGTCAAGTGGAGCTGGCCAATGTTTGCTCGAAGACTGGAAATGCATGAACGTTGCGCGTTTCATAGCATTTGGCTGCATCCGTTTTTCTTCCTTCTCTCTCACTTCGCATACAATTCGTCCATTTTGCAATTTGTTTCATTCCGTCCTCTCCCTTTTAGTTTCTTTTATCATTGCTTTTTTGAGGCTTCTGAGCTGATGTTTTGACTATCTGTTCCCTTTTTTCCCCTTACGCATGGCGAGACCATCTTCAAGTGCTTTCAATAGTTACCAGTTTAGTGTTTGCAAGTCGGCCAAACGAGAGGTGCAGCAGCATCATTTTCTTCTCTCCCGATTCTACTTGAAGTATAAATGGTCTTACCTTCTTCTCATGTTGTGTAACGTTATTGGCTCTCCTATTATCATCAACCTTCGATTATTGCTCGTAGCAAATAACCCATTTCCCATGTACTTTTGTGGAGAAGAACTGGAGGTTTTGGTCATTTATCTCATTTTATGTTTGTCATAAGGAACCAGTTCCTCCTCCTCCTGCAACGGGACTGTCTTTCCTTCAAGCTTCGAATTTCACTGAGCCTTATCTTCACAAATTAAATCACATGCGCTATTATCATAGTTTTCTTCTGTTCAGACAACATCAGGAGGCGCTCCATGACAAGTAGAAACACCAGAGTCGAATGTGTTTCCGCAGATATTTGTGGCGATTTCTACGATAGCGTCGAAAGCCTGTTTGTTTCTCTCTTTCTCTCTTTGCCCGATTCTTTCTCTTTTTCACCCTCCCAACCCTATATTATTCTAGTTGTCTTTCTGTATGTGTGTGTGTATGTATATGTGCATGTGTCTGTAATCATGAAGATGATTGGTATAGGCTACTTGTTCCCAGAATTTAGTGTATGTAGGTGCTTTTCCTTTTCATTCCATAGAACCATCTGACTCACAACTCTGCTTTCTTCTCAAAAAATACAGTCAGGAAGCAGTTTATATACAATTTCTCTTTTGTCCGCTTTTACCTTATCAGTTCTTTTCAGCGTTATAGACGGCGCTTCACATATTATAAAGATAGAGTAACAGAGAAAGAGAAATAAAATTGTCCCGATTTGTATTGCATCTTTATCCACTACATTCCTCGATCATCTCTCTTTATCTTTTTTCTCCCTCTGTATTTCTTTCTCTTCCCCTGTCTCTCTCCCTCTTAGTTCTTGGGCAGAAAGTCTGCGCGGTCAGACATCAGACACCATACCATGGTCAGAGACGCAGTGTTGGCTGTGGGCGCTCCACGCACTATGTATGCTCCCGCCCTCTTATTTCGTGTCTTCTCCACTACACTTTTTCATATTCTCTATATTTTAGATGTTAAAACGCTTTTTAAAATCTAATTTGAATAATTTCGCTTTTGAAAGTTACGAAGTAATTTCCGATGTGGCATATCATGACGTGATCGTAATCCTATGATTCTTTGAACTCGACATTATTTATGTTTTCAAATTTTTCTCGTGGCTGGTAAAACACAGGCAGCAGCTTCCGAGCGTTCTTCTGCATTTTCGCTTTTTCTAATATTTTTTCAAATCAATTATGTTTGGCAGTTTCTCACAGGTTCTAGAATAATCTAGATGGCTCAAACCTTCGCACGTGACTTATCATTACTTTGGGTGCTCAGCTGATATACCTGTGCTTGTTTCTCACATGTTTTTTCTCCTTAATTGTGTGGGAAGTTGTGGAAGAACAGCCCATTTGCCGATAATTTAGGGATTGAAAGCGTTTGGAATCCCGTTCTGTGAAATAGGATATGTCTATGCTAGTGATTGATTCCGGCGACCGATTTATATATTCGATTTGACAGTCTTTGAATACTAGTTTCGTACGTCTTTTCTTCGAAATGCCAACATTCCCGTCTTTAGTTATTCTAGCATTGGAGTTGTTATTATCATACATTGCTCGCTTGCAAGCTGAGGTTCTTCTCGAAAATACAGCATATGTCTGAGCGGAAAGATGTTTTTTTATCTTTCTAAGTCTTTTCTTCGGTGTTGCAACGGAGGAACGCACTTTCTTTAAGCTTTTCATAGTTTTTGAATCAATCCCCAACCAATTTCATCACTTCTAGCAATACAAGGCTTGTTTCACACATCGCACGACTTGAATGTCAAGCCTATTGCACAAGATTATGCCACAGCTTTTGCTGGTTTTGAAACAAACGTGAAGCTGGTAGATGTTTGACGTGTTTTTCCTTATTTTCAAATCCTTTCTGGGTAGTGGTTGTGTGTGTGCGTTTGCGACGCTGCTATTACTGCTGTTGGATGGTGAGCAAATTGCTTCTACTTTTTCTTTTCTTTTTCTTCACAAGTTGAATGTTTTTCTTGTCGTCTTCTATGATCTTATTGATTTGCCCGGACTGTTGCTGAGAGCGATGTTGACTGGAATTTACCAGGGGTTTTTCGTTAGGCCCAATATGGTTTGCAACACTTTTTCTCCTTCGCCAATCTTTTCGACATAGCATGTTATAAAGCATTGACGTCATGATTCATTTGCCAAACCCGTCTCGCATTAACTCCCTATGGTCATATTTGAGTAGTTCTTATAATTTTTGAAGATTTTACGAAGTTGTTGTTCGTTCGTCATAATATGCTTTAATAATCGACTTTTACCCAACGTCAGCAACAGATTACACCTGTTGATATCTCGGTGTTGTAGCTTTATCTTCCTCTGATTTCTCTTCTTTTCATTCATCTCCATCCTTTTACCCTTCTCCCAATCAGCTCGTATTAAGGTGCTAGTTATAGTTGTCAGTGAAAGAAAGAGGAATGAATAGTCGGGGAGGGGGGTGTTTCGTACGTTTGTCACTGTCATGTCTTGGGCGTCCATGTGTTGCTTGGCAGATTGATTTCAGAAGAGATCACGGGTTGTTTCATGACTACACTACTGAGTAGAACAGTTAAGTCAGCCAATCAGTAGTACCTCACGATCTCTATCCATCCGTTTTTGTTGGCCGTCACGTTTCCCTTTCGCTTCTCTCTTGCGCCAGCCCTGCTAATCGATCGATTATTTCGTTCCTCTATTATCAACTAGGCCCGTCACAGTATCGTTTACACTGCATGTCATGTGGTCTTATTTGGTAGTTATTCATCTTTTTGTAATTTCTAATAATCAGTAAAGCCTAAGCATGAAGTTTGTTCAATGTTCTATAAGCATATTTATTAATTTACAATTCGCGTTATATTTGATTTTACCATTTCAATTTTATTTCTGTCGTTTTCTTCGCCTTATCGCATAGCCCCGTTTTCCCGGATTGCGCAAGTTCTCTGGTCTTGTAATATAATTTCGTATTTGTATGATAATGTCATATTGATTCAATTATTTCTAATAATATTTCCAGCGGGAAGCATTGTAACATCACTAGGAGGGTAAGAGAGAAAGGATAAACAACTGGATCATTATTGTTTCTCTACTCTTCGTATAAGCAGTTTTCTTACATTATTATCATATGGCTTCACCACGCCATGACGGGTCGCCTGAACCTCCTTCTCTCGATGTCCACAGGTAAAACCATCCATCATCCGACGTCCATAAATCTTTCTTCCAGACTCGAGTCCTCGGGTACGGCTGATTCTGATTGCGTGGTGATGGTAAAACTTACTGATGAACTTTTTACCGCCCTCATAGCAGCGCAAAAAAGAAAAATCCCTCTGAGCATGCGAATCGAGGAAAAAGTAAGCTATCTTGATTCTTATAGCTTTCTAACTATGTTTCTTGCAGGGAGGTTCTTTTGTGATCGGTGATAACTCTGTTTTTTCATTCCAAAACCAACCAATACAAGGAGAGACTGACACAGTTTGTTTCGATCCTCGTCTGAATTGTCATCGTACTGTTGGGTCTTACCAATACAAGTATCAGGTATGGCATTGGGTTGTTTTTATTAGTTCAGTTCGACGATTGTTTACGATTTTCCTTTTACCTCATTATTTCTGTCAGTTGCCATTGAAAGTTGAAATGGGGAGTGAAAAGAGAAGTGAGAGGAAGGTTGATAGCAGTTTTGTTGTGACAAAAGTTAGTTTATTTCTTGAAATCCGGAAGTCTGAAGACTTTGGTATGATACGTGCTACTGAGACTGGTTTGTATCGAGTTTGTGACAGAACAGAAACTGATTATGTTCTAGACTATTGCTGAATATTTGCTCTGTTTCTTTACTTGCCAAAGAATACGTTATGTTTAAGTGTTAGCTGTAATACCAGAGACCGAGGATTGTGTTGGTGACCAGCATGACTCACCAAACTTAGCGAACCTATGAGTGAGATTGATGAGCGTAACAAGCATAGAGTAGGATGAGATCGTTACCTTCCCTTCCTAAAATTTATTTGTCATTTTCTAATGGGCTTTCGCAAAATCTTTGTTTTGCCAGCAGCTGTATTTGTGTCTCAAAAGCCAATAGTATATCTTTTTGAAAAACCGTTTATTTTCTTTCGCTAGCATGTCATCTAGAAGCTTCGATGTCATGATTTCAATTTTATGGCGACGTAATACTTTCTTAAGAATGTTCTCCCCATATTTATTTGCTTGCTCTTTTAATTGACAGGAATGACTTTGGTTTAATTATCCTTTTTTTAGGTGCAAGCTACTGACAAGACTTTCGCTGACACGCGAGAAAGGGCGCAAAAGTTGGCGGAAGAAGAGAATCGTAAAGGAGCAAAAGACGTTAATAAGTGAGTTCAAAGTGTTGGAAAGCCTTTAATTACTATTTTAAGACATGGTCGTAAACACCTTAGCGCTCCAAAATCGTCGCGAGTCGGGTCCGCGTCGTCTTCTCGTCATTCTTCTCCTCTCTTGTCTAAGGCTTCATCGGATCCTCAAAATCGAATTAGTCCCAATAAGGTAAGAGCTTTCTTTAGTTTCGCATTGTTCTTTTGTTGAAACTGTCGTCTACGGACATATAACACCAGCATTCCAAGTTCTATAATTCAATATTGTTCTTTCTATTTTGGTCTCAGCTTTTTTCTTCTGCATCAACGTCTCTCCATTTTGCGTATTGTTTTGCAAGTTTGCTCAGACAGATAAGGGTACGATGTGACCGGTTCTTCGTGCACAAAGTTTGCTTGAATGAGGAGATTGAAACTCAGAGATTTCCCTTTGAAATATTGATTCTTCTCATCGCTACGAGAGCGAAGATAAATGTTATGCAGTTAAGATCATTTTTTTCAGTTCAGCAATCCAACGGGTACCAATGGGCTGGCTCCATCGGCAAACAACGGTGAGTTATTTTGTCAACTTCTTTTGGGTACCATCTTTCGTTTTATGATAGATTTGGGGGGAAAGATTGCAAGTTTTTAGAAGAAGAACTGGGGTTGGATGTAATTGCTAACACTTTTTACCTTCAGCGCTATAACTTCAATTTTATCTCTTTGAGAACATTTCGTTTTTCCTTCTATTTTCGTTGGACTAGCGAATCGATTGAATGCTGCCTAGGGTTTTTCACTGTTGTCATTCACTATCTGCTTCAAGCTACTCAAAGACTTGAGCTATGCTTCTCTCGCTCGCTCATAAGTGACTTTCTGATACGAGAAGATTAGAACTAAACCGTTTTCTTTAATGACTCTAGTGAAAGTTTATGAAACAAGTATATGCAGGAGTTCTCTTTTATTGTATGATCATTGATTAGAATATGGGGGAAGGGTTGCCTGTCTGAGCGTGAAGAACGTACGTAACCGGTTCTTCTCTAAGATTAACAACCTCAGAGAAAGTTCGGTTTGCAATTCCTACATAGTTTCTTCAGAGAAAACTCTTGATATAAATCTTCAATTACAGGGTCTTCTCGTCCGATAACTCATCCTCTGGCTGCTGAGCTGCGGAAGAAGAAGTTACGGCCTCGAATTGTTCATTTAGTTGTGACATGTCGTTACTCAAGTTGTGAAGAGGTGACCCTATTGATAGTTTTCTTCATTACCTCCTCGTCTGCAGATTCATAAAAAGTTACGGAAGGATGGTCTCAGTGAGGAGTTCGACGATGCTCGCAAGATTGAGGAGATTGTTCGCGAGGTAGCCGAGAGATCTGAAAGTGGAAAATACATTCTCAAACCAGCTCTTAATAGTGAAGTAAGCAGACTGTTCTGGAGTATTTATGTTAATGTGCTTCTTTTTCAAGGTTGATTCTCGATGGCCATGGTTTACTCATGAAGAGAAAGCTTATGTTCGAAAAGTTCTCTCCTCATCAACTCAGCAGTTCTTAGCTAGTTCTTCGTTTGCCCCTATGAGAAAAAGCGGTATGGAGAGAATGCAAGCTCCTTCTGCTTCTATTACTCAAAATATCAGTCCTGAAGGTTTGATCTTTGAGTATAACGCTTATAATGAATGTTCTATAGCTATTCCGACACCACCAACTAGTCGACCATCATCAGGTGGTCCTCCCAAGACCAAAACAGTTTCTCCTGTTGCACAAACAAGGCCAAGCCCGGCTGTGACGCCAGCGTGAGTATTGAAATCAAAATATTATTAATTGAATATACTTTCTAGTCATGAAGAAATTGTTGAGGAATCAGTGGCGGGGTCTAGTTCTAAAAGAAAAGCTCATGTTCCTTCTTCGCATCATGTTGATAAACGACCTCGGCAAGATAGTTCTAGTCCTCCAGAAGATCCTCGTAGCAATCAGCCTAGTCACAAAGAGGTTTATAAATAGTCTTGATCATTGAAAAGTAATTTCCGTATATAGAAGCTAATGGCTGCTCGTGCTAGTGGGAGCACAACGTCATCACGTCTCTCGTCACCCTGTAGTTTGTCTTCTCCTAGTCAGCCTTCCTGTGATTGGGAAAAAACTTTTCCTGAGGTAGTGAATGTTAAATCTCGTGATTAAAGGGGGATATTCAGATCAAAGACGCTCGGGATGCTGAAAAGTATTTTTCTCTCTATCATAGTGATTATCCTATTTATATGAGTTGTTATAAGCAATTGAATAAGGTTGGTTCCAAAGCTTATATTAGCTCATCGGTTTTCGTTTCTCAGGTTGCTATGGAGTTTAAAGATTTAGAAGATCAATTGAAAAATGTTGTTCGTGTTCAACGCGAGAGCTCAAAGGTAAAAGAGTACTTCGATGTGTTCAAACGGTTACCGTTTTTCAGATCGAACGATCCATTCAAGAAAGATTCTCTCAGTTTGAAAAAGACGAAGAATTTTTAAGAGTACGTTATATTGTTTATTTTATGTGTCTCGAGAGTTTTTGCAATCTCATCAGGGGCAACTTGGGTTCACTTCTTTTGCTTATTTGGGGATTTTACAGTGTCGTCAACGTCATGCTGATCTACGTTCCAAGCTTTCTGTTTTGAAACAGAGAATTTCGGACTGGGAGCGCCAACAAGAAAATTCTCCTTGTGTCCTATAATCCTTGTTGCTGATATATTGTGATATCTGTAGCAGAACAGTTCTTATAGAGCTGCAGAAGTTTAGATTGGTTTTATCTGATTTGTTCCCTAGTAGTTGCCTTGTTTGGTTTTCCTTCCTGGTGCGCGATTCGAGTATTACCGCCTTGTGGTTTATTCAGCTTATTTTGTTTCCTAAGCCACAGTTTATCATGTCATTCGCACTTAAGTCAATTACTGTTCTTTGGTATGCCTTTTCTATAGATAGATTTCACGGGTGATAAAAGCTGTATTTATTGTAAGAAAATTCCAAAAAGTTGTAGATTGTCATGTGAAAAGCCATGTGCGTTATTGGTTCTGATTCGAATGGGTTGTGTCTTCTTCCCTCTTTTTTTTTGTCTCTCCGGTGCCCGATTCTTACCCGTTTCTTAAATATTTCTCGTATTTTGGCAGGATTCTTATTGCTAGGGTCTCTTAGAGAGATGTAGACAGAGAAATATTAAAGGAGAGTGGTATTTAGAGGGAAGTTGTTTCAACACAATCTACTTTGGTACTACTTCTTATCCTATATTGCGGTGTACTCTATTATATCAATTATTCTTTCCACTCTCTTTCCTTTCTCTCTCTCACTCTTAGGTATGTTAATTATGGTGCCTTGCTCTCTCTCCCTCTCTCTTCTCTTATATCATTTATATTAGTTGTTGAATAGTTATATAGCAGAATATCATCAGTTCAGCCTTAGGCTTTGCCACTCTTTCCTGGGCTTGTTGAGTGCCATGATGCAAACGTCGTAGTTAAATTGTTGTTCTTATGACCCAGTTTCAATCTCCTGCCCACTCCATCAATCAGCACAGCCCTCACAAGCCAATAAATCGGTTCTGACCAAATAACTCTTTGTTTTGCCTGAAAAATCTGGTGTTCTGTAATAATTGTCATGACAAATAGATTGTTGCATGAAATACACAAGAGTTTACATATCATTTAGTTTCCAGTAGATATGAAATATAGATAAACGTTATTACAATTGGTTCAACGTTTTTATACGAATTATGCTTATAAAGTTTATTTTCATACGTTTCTTCGTTTTATTTTGCTGCGGATGAGCTTGTCTGTCTTGTGTTCATCGCTGTTCCGTTTTATAACGTTTTCTCGTTATAATTTTCCTCATATCTCTCCTCTCACTTCTCTTTCTCTATGGTTCTCTCACATTTCTCTCTGTATGTTTCTGAGAACGATTTTGTGTGCATTGGTCATGGTATACCACACAATTAGCAATCGCCGTCCTCGACTGTCTACTAACAGCGAGAGGTGAGGGGAGGAAAGATGAGCAATGGGAAAGACATTGCAAGAAATTTTTATAACTTTTGTCTTTTATACTCTTTTAGGGCTTGAACAGCTCGTAAGCAATAATGCTGCCTCAGCTGTAGTGAGCAAATACAAATGACTTCCACATTCTAAAAAAAAATAACAGACAAAAGGAAAGGATTGATTGCAAACGAATTTTTTTTGGGAATGATTACTTTTTTTTTGCAAGTAGAGTTACTTTGTTCATCAGAGTACATTATGGAAAGGACAGCTCCCCACGTAATGCATGGATTTGTCGATGACAGGGGTTTCAATCAAGTTATTTCTATTCAGAAAGGAACAATACGGTTGAACATATAGATTTTAATATCCAAAAAGATAAAATGTATCGATTCGATTGAACTTCAATATGTTTCTCATCAATTAGTCCGTTTATATTTATAATGAATCAGCTGTAGTGTTCTGTTCGCAAAAGAATCTGCCGGTATGATGAAGAAATCGAAAGACGAGAAAAGAAAAAGAAAGATAGATCAGAAGTCATTCGTTATGAGAATGATAAGACGCAATCAGTATGTATTTTGTCTGTCTGTGTGTATGTGAGTGTGTGTTGAGGGAATAAGAGAGAGGAATGAAAAGAGAGAAGGGGAATGCTAGTCGTGTGCGCCTTTGCTACTCACACTTGAATCATCTAGTCACCTGCTTCAGGCCATTTATTCAATTAAAAATTCGCCAAAATGATTGGAAAATGTGAAAGAAAGGTGAAAGAAGAATAAGAAGAAATATAAAGGATGCAACAAGTAGTTGCATTCATTCAGGAGCATCATGACGTTACTGTCAAAAGTCTTGTCAAAAACTTTCTTCGCCAAGTTGAAAACAAAAAAAACTTGAATTGTCAAATTGGTTTGTCAGGGGCTAAAATTCAAATTTCCTTTAATGATTGTGTTTAAGCGAGTCATTAATGATCCAATAAGTCGTTGAGCAGTCTCCTCCATTCAACGCGTTCCTCAACTGTTTGAGAGGGCTTTGCACCTGGTTGTGCAATAGATTTCAGCGAACGAACTGTTTCATAAAAAGTTGCTCATTTCTTTCAAATAATTAACAGAAAAACATAGAGAGAGAGAGTCGCAAAAACAAAAAAGATTGAAAATATAAAAACTTTGTAACAACTTTATCTTGTATTTTGAACAAACGAATTCTATTTTTTCTCCGATTTAATCCTTTATCTTTCTTGATGTTTCTATCTTTCCTCGTATCTTTTGTGTATGTAGAGAGTCTAGTTGTCTAGTTTCTCACTCTGACTGACTGGTTGAAACCTGAGGGGCTAAGTTCTTTCCGAAAAAAAAAACTTTTTTTCTTTCATCCATCATTTGCCACACATCGGCTGTTAATATGACTATCGTTAATCCATAATTGTAGTGTGTAACTCTCTCTAGACGACGAAACTGTTCGAAGGGAAGGGGTCAAAGCGATGATGCGTTAGTTATCCTTTTTTTTGTGTTTCAATTCGGCTTATAAACCAGATGCTGTTGACGGAGTTTTTTGAGGAATTCTAAGCATTCCTAACAAAATGTGATTTAGGGAGGTGGGGGGAGAGTAGAAGCTTGTATTAAATAAAACATTTTCAATCAGCTAAACACAGGTTTTCTATATCACATAAATCTTAACATCATTAATTTGATAATGTTGCTTCCAAAGTTCCTTGTGTGTGTGAGATACTGAATACCTCTGCTGATTAGAGAAATGACATGAAATTTTTGAATAATATTTGAAATTTTTCAAAATATATCAGCTTCTCACATAAGAAAAGCTGATATGAAAAGGTCATGTTCTGGTAATCTAATCAGCTTTTCAGCTATTTTCCGTTTCTAACTCTTTTAATCAGAAAACACATTCACGTCATATTCTTTCCCGTACTTCAGCTGCAGCATTTGCCCATCAAAACCTATTTAGATCTATTTATACG
Organism: Auanema sp. JU1783; assembly: GCA_943334845.2. NCBI lineage: Eukaryota > Metazoa > Nematoda > Chromadorea > Rhabditida > Rhabditidae > Auanema > Auanema sp. JU1783. The sequence continues at coordinate 186,160 of CALQYR020007450.1, read as the reverse complement.
CTTCAAGAGTTGTTGAGCCCTTTTTCCTTCCTTTTTTTATTCACAAAAGGCGAAATGTTGTCGGAAAGCCAGCACCAGAATTCATTATGTCATTATAGTCTATTCCGAGAAAAAGTATAACGAAATGAGTGAGAAAATAAATTACAAGGAGAGAAAAAAGAAAAAATGGGCGTAAACGTATTGTAATTCTCAAGAAAAAAAAGTTTCGAAGAACAACCGCTCTGATCGCTTGCATGAAATGAAAATGAGAATGATTCTCACGTGATTACGAAGCAGTTCCGATACGAATTATGCAAATTCATATATATAATTAGGTGTTATCATATTCTTATCTAAATCAACGAAATAATACAGAAAGTACTTCTGAATGTTTTCGCTCTTATGATGACGACGGTGTCATACAAAGTTATAAACAAGAAATTAAATATTCTTTTTCAGTTTCTCTCATTTATTTTTTTTTTCAATTTTTCAAATGCTGTTTAGAATATGGAGGGACCGATTGACAATAATAATATTATTATTATAAATACAAAGTTGTAGTTTAATAGAACAGGGTCTTTCATAGATGATAGTTTGATCATTCTATTCTTTCAGTACTCAGAACAAGTGAAGAAATGAAGAAAAGACGACAGAAAAAGAGATATGGATGACAGAAAGAGAAAAAAAAACGAGAGAAAGGCTGAAGAATTTTAAAGAGAAAGAGGAACGAGGGAAACTCAATCACGAACACACCATGACCTAAAAGATCTCATGAATGAACAGCATATTCGATGACTATCATCATGTTTATGAAAATAAAAATTAAAAAATAAATTATAATAACTATATGTTTTATCAGTTTAAGTGCCTTTTATAGTTTATAAAATGGTTTTTCTATCAAGCAATGGATCGAAGATTTCTGTGATTTGCCTTTCGACACGTAGCAACTCGCTATCGTTCTCATCATTCTCCCGATTCTGACAACAGTCTTCTTAGCTTTAGTTGGTTTTTCAGATTTTAAGAGAGGGGGGTTTTCTGCCTTCTTTCGCATTGAAAAGAAAATGATCAGTGAGAGAGGGGGGGACCTGGTAAAGACGATAAAAGACATTTGATAATTAGGTTTTCGAAACAAATAACAAAAATATATTTGCTTATTCTCTTTATAAGATGAGGACAAGATGAGGTGAACCGAAGAAAATATGTGAACAACTTTTATTTTCGCATTCAAGTAAATGGTTCAATTAACGCAATGAAACACGCAGAAGAAGGTTGAGATGAAAATATTTTTTTGCTCTCAACTCGCATTATAATCCTTCTTTCTGCCATTATTAATGTTGTTTGAAAAAGAAATAGCTGTTGTTTGAAGCATCTTCTTAAGCCTATCAATTTCATTGCCATTTCAGCTTTGTTCGATAACGACAAAATCGGATTAAAAGAATATGAAAAGAAAGAGAAAGAGGGGATGACCATCTTTGGCTGTTGCTGGTTATCTCGTTTTCCCGAAAAGGCCATATATCTGTTTTCGTTCATCGTCTTTTCTTTTCGTATGGCGTCAACACACATATAAGCCAGTAGATCAAAGAGGAAATGATGAACGTTTCAACCATCTCATATCTACGATTTTGAAAGGGATGAACAATCAAATCGTTTTTTCTTCTTTCATCATAATACAGATTTCATTTTTCTTTTTTTCTTCTTCAAAGAATCCAAAAGAACAAAAAATCGAAGTTATCATCGTCAGCGTCACCACTCACAACTCAGTTCCATTGTTCAATCGTTCAATGATTTTACTCGCTGCTTCAAAATCATGTAAGCTTACGGAAACTTATAAGAGATCGCAGAGAAACTCCAATGAAAAGTCGAAAAATGGAATAAGAGATTCTTCTTCTCAGTTTCTCTAGACTACCTCTCTGTTCTCTTATTGTCTCTCATCCTCTCCCTCATTCTCTTTTTTCGTTTTTTGCTCTCTAAAAAAGACTAATGTACACAAAACTATCAAAAAAAGGAATGGGGAAACGCTCTCCTCAGCATCAAAGTGCAAACGGGTTCATTCAGCTTACCGTCGGAGCCTTCAGTGAAATACTTGACTCATCACAATATTTTCAATGAACAAATCGTTCTTTCATTATAAACATCAAAAACGAGCTTTGAGATGAACGCAGATTGATGGCTGATGTAAATCAAATAAGTTATGATTAACACCATTGAGATGAGAAACAAAAAATATGGAATTCATACCATTATCTCTGATTTATTGTCTTACGATTTGACTCTTCTCGTTTCATCTTCTCTCCTCCGTACAGTCCGTATTGAGAATTGAAAGAACAAAAGTTCAGAAAGTTTGGGGAACGATTCTTTGCAGAATTTTTGTAAAAAAAAAAAAGAAAAATACGAAACGTATTCCTTTGAAACCGAGGGAACATCAATTGAAGTATTTCTTCATCAGCTTCCAACCATTAGTATTGACTATCTAATTACACTGAGCTTCATCCTTCTCTTTCTCTCTCTCCCTCTCTCAATCTTTTTATTAAAATGTGCCAATTTCTCAATAAGTTGTATTGTCTGATCAACGATCATAACCACGTAAGTTAAGAACAAACTACGAAACACTCACAGATGCGTTCACAAGGGATTTATTAATTTAAAACTTTGCAAAAAAAAAAACGAAAAATCTTGTTGGATTATGGAGAAGATTTGATTAGATCAGATTCTAGGAACATTAGCAAATTCCAATTGTTCCAGGAAAAAAGATTTGTAAACCAGACTGCCATTTCGTTTCCTGAATTGGACTGCGAGGGAAATGCCCAAATATATTTCGGACAAAATAAGCTTTTATCTTTTGTCTTCCATCATAAACAAGACAATCGGTAGTGGAATCTGTGCTTTTGTAAAGACGGAAGCGGTTTTAGGTGATTTTCACATTATTCTTCCTCAACTACAGTGATTGTGAAGAAAAAGAAATATACGGTGTTTGTTGGTTGCAGATGCGAATTGAATGCCTTCAAAAAGGAATTAATCCTCTCTTCCCACTTGTTGCTCTCACCATAATAGCTGAAGCTCATCATGAAGGATGGCAGATATTTGATTTATCGAATTGCATCAAACTGATGAAAGAAAATGTTTGGAAGATTGAAGAAGAAGGACAATTTCAAACCGATGACGATAATGATGGGCAGTGTGACGGCAGGTGATCGTGATCGACATCAACTTGAAATATCGTTAACAAGATGGAGAAAGGGATTTTCATCTTAGGTCATGTCATGTAAGGTAAGAGAAAGAGAGAATGTGAGAGAAAATACTTTTTATCATAACGAACGATCTGTCACAGGAATCTGGTTAGTTAATGAACTGTTTGACAACTTATTTGTTAATTTTACAAAAAAAAAGTTTTTTTTTCAAATCCTCCAAGGAGATATAGAGTGATAGCAATCAGTGTGACCTCGTATCCGAAGCCTTCTCATAATATTTTGATCGAAAATGTTTTTGAATAGAAAACAATCAAGGGGGATCTATCGCTGATGTCCTGAACCACCAACAAAGGTCTTCGTCTTCCGAAAAATTCAAACGACAATTTTTCATGATTTTTACTTCCGCTTGTGAGACAGACTACCATCTCCACTCCATCTTATCAACAGAAACCTATTTTATGACTTTTATCTGCACAGATTCTTACTCGGAAAAACAAATAAAAATAAAAGTTTTCAGTATTTGTTTATTGCATTCAATACTAACAATGAAAACTCAAGTTTTCTGCTTCTTTTTTTTCCGTCCAAGTTGTACGAAAGCCATAGGGTTAAACGCCAAGAATAAAGGTGATTATGAAGCTACCCAATAAGGAACAAGGTTGACAAGACAACTTTAAAAGAAACCTGTTCACGTGCTTATTCGGCAAAATGACTTGGTCGTTGTCTTGATAGGTCTGCTTTCGGGTTGAACTATACGTACAACAATATCAGAAAAAGGAAAATGAACTTGAGGGTCTGACGAACAATATGGAAAAAAAAAAATTTTATTTCGGTCATGGCTTTACATTACCAACCTTATTATAAATCTTCTTCAACCTATTTGTATAATTCTAGTATGGCGAGAGTAAAGATCGGAGCGGGTGAGAGGGATGTAGTTTGTTGTTTGTTGTTAAAGACATGGATACCGTATATATCTTGAGAACATACGAGAATATTTCATTGGCAGAGAGCCATCGTTTTCATCACCTACCGTCAGTCATATGACCTCCGAATGTAAAATATGCTCTCAGATAGGAACTGTTTATTGCATAGTGGGAAAATTTGTTTTCATAGGAAAAAAAAAGATGTTAGTCTTATGAGGGAGAGAATTCAGTGAGATAAGTGGAAAAAAGGAAAAAAACAGAAGGAAAACCATTGTATAGCTCTGACCACACCCGAAAAGAAACATCGCAGAAGAGAGCAAATACTGACCATTCCCAATGTTATTTATAGTTTGCTATTTCAAACTACAATGACACTGTTAAAAAAAATGGATGAGCGAGAGAGCTAATGCACACAATACATAAAACATTTATTATTAATCTTTATTATTATTATGTACAGAAAATGGCAATGGTACCCAGACTTAGACCTCGTTGAGCTTCGATTTCAATAACTGATATCCAATCTATTATCTTTTTGTTTCATTTTTTTTGAAAAGCTTCGATGTATTTGGTAATGAAGCTTTGAGATCACGTATGCATTTGTCAATATCGAGCTGTGTAAAGGATATCCTTGATGATAATCCCACATTACCTTCTCCTTAATAGTTTTACTTGGATTATGAGTTCTTGGGAAGTTCTTACCTATGTCTAGTTTTATCTGATTGGGATCAACACCACATGCTTTCGATATCCGAACTCCTTTTCCATACGATAGCTCTTCAATGGCGTTCTTAATTTCTGGCCATAACATGTCCATAATCATGCCTGAGTATAACTTTGCGTATTAGCTCTCTAATAGTTCGTACCTCTCATCAAGTCTTGCATGAACAGTCCCCAGTTCTTTGGAAAAGCTCCAGCTTCCATTTGAATATTTGTATCTAACAGTTGTACCAAAGTTCTTGAAGGAACAATGGTTTTTGGAAAATTATAAAGATGCATACCTTAGTGTTCCTTCATCGAAGGATGGACGAATTTCCGCTACTATGGTTAATATGAATGAAACGAACACCGAAGTAACATTGCGCTGGGGATTTACAACTTGTAAGTGGACACGATCTCTCCTGTAAAGAGAATTAAGTTGATGTTCGTAACAGCAGTTTCGCCATACTTTTCAAGAACGAGAGAATCGTTGGTAGCTGAAACTGTTGGTTGTCCACGAGCAGCAACGTTTACTTGGAAGAAGCATTGAGAGCACAGGGTAGATAGGAACTCTCTGTAATATTGATAACTCAAAACTGTAACACTTTGATTGGCCGTACCTGGAATCTGGGGGGATAACGGGGCTTGAGACAGGGATCTGCTCATTCATCCATTCGAAATTCCAGTCAACCTTAGCATTACATGTTTACGTGTTCATGTATGTTTCAAAGTTTACTTGTGAAATTAGTGAATTGATAAGTGAATCTTCTAACCAAACTGTCACACGATCTTCTTCATTGATTTCCATATCCAGAAACGTTGTATTGTAACTAAGATTAGAATCCAACAGGTCTTCCACCTTATTTTCCATCTGTAAACAGATAGCTATCTTCAACTTTTTATAATTTTATGTACAATATCTGTCCATTCTAATTGTAATAATACTTTCATTTGATGATCTTCAATGCGAATGTTTTTCAATCTGTAACACAAACAGATCAGTTAAGCTTTCAAATGAGTATCGTTACCGGTAGAAGAGCGTCGTATTGTCCGTCGCCAAATATTTTCGAGTTTTTTCCGGAATCAAATCATACACGGGGAATCGTCTGTAGTTATATCAGTTATGAATCATGGTTTTTTCAATGTGAATATGGTCTTAGAAAAAAATTTCGAAATTACTCAAAACAACCCTAGCATGGGCCGTGTCCTTGACCGAAATAAAATATTTTGAGGCAAGAATCGGTGTTGGTTAGCTCAGGCTTTTTACGATTAAGGGAAGAAAAACATTATTATAACCTTATGTCATTATAAGTTATCCCAGCTACTTCTCCAGCAATGATACTACAAAGAGTGCGATCCAAGATGGGCGAGAATAATGAGGATAATAATGAGATTCCCTTGAATACACGTGATGTTGTATATCATGACGTTTCTATTTTTACCTTATCCGCTATCCAATGATCATGTACATGAGCCTTCATGTAAGCATTCTTCATATTACATTCATTAAGTTCTATATTTTTCTCATCCACATGAATCAATAGTTCACTTCGATCAATCTTGAGTAAACTTCTATCTTTGTACTATATAGTGCCACATACCTGCAAATGTACATCGAGAGTGTTCTCTCCTAATCCAAGGGGCCAAAGTATGTCTGATATTTCTGTTTCGGTTCTAACGTACAAACTGAATATATTAAATATACAATGTTCCACAAGACATTTGACTGACTCATCGACTATCAAATGAATTTTTTCTTCTTTGAAGTTCATAGACAGATTTCGATACTTCACTCGGTTCAAAACATCCAATGTTGCTAACTGATTCAGTTCAGGATCATCTTTCGTTTTTAATAATACCTGAAAACTATATTTGTTAAAATGCAATGATTCTGTTATTCTTTCATAGTTTGAGGCGCCAAAAAAAAAGAAATGAAAAACAAGTTTGTTTTTCTCGTGAACTCCACGTGAAGTGTCCACGGTAAAACGTGGACTGACCATGTTGTTTTTGTACGTGAACCACTCACGTACACTTTTTACGTGAAAGTTCCACGTTGCACTTCATTCATTAATCTATGAGTTTATTTTGTTCATTTAGCAGATCAATGAGCGGTTGTGCATCAGTTTAACCTTCCCAATTAGTAACGAAGATATCATAGATGATTTCAAACTTAATGAAGTTAGAAGCTGTTCATGTAAAAGTCAATCAACGATTATTCAATGAATTGGTTAGATCGATAACTGGTTTTACTCGCATTCTCCTTCTTTTCGTCATTTCTTCTCTTCTTCATCTATTCATCTTAACTGTCTTTCCTCATTCGTCATTGGAATAACTTTTGTTTAACAAATTTCATTTTACCATTCAAAACAAAATAGATAGTAAGAATAACACCAATTTTCATGAGAAGAAAGCAACTTACTTGAAATATTCGAGGCTCAGCAAGGAATTTATCGAAGGAATGCCGTAAAACCTGCGAGATAGCAGAATCACCAATCGATGTCTCGATAGAGGAACATGAGATCAAAGATATAATGGGAATGAAAGGTATCAGCAAATTATATATATTCATCTCTAAAATATAATAGATATATGGAAATTCATTTAATCAATAAAAAAGGAAAATCAAAAGAAGAATAAGAAATTTCAATTATAAACGTTTAACTCGCAAGGAACAGAAGTGGAAACTAAGGTTATGCGGGAAAACTGAGGAAATGAAAAATAATTTTCAATAAAATAACATGAGGAACACAAACACGATAGAAAACGATGAGACAGTTGAAGACGGTAGTCAAAACGATCAGTCCAGTTCTTCTCTCTAGCCTGAGGTATAACGAGAGAGAAACAGAGGTCGGAGAGGTCTTAATAGGCTGTGAAGAGTTAGAAAAGAGGCAAAAAGGGGAGGAATTAACCATAGGTGAATGCAAGACCTTCGAGGACACAGGAAGGCCGATCGAACTGACTGACTGATTGGATGGAGGACAACGACGTTCCAAAGAGGTCCGGCTGGCTGACTGGAAGACGTCTTTGGCTGGGCGGAGACGACGTCAGCCATCGCTTGTCCTTCGTGTTGGTGATGGTTGGCCTGGTCAAGCAAGGCAAATGACGACGATTACGAAGAAGACAACCACGATGACGATGAACAATGCGATAGTCGGCTCCCGAATGATTTAACTTTTTATCTTTCATCTTTCCTTTTCTCCCAAATCCGTATTTCTCTGTTGTCTCTCAATTCTCTTCAATTTATAAATATGAAGGATGGATCTCTTGAAACTTTCCATTTTGTTCTTCTGTCATGGTCAGCGCCGAATTAAATATTTTCCGTGTTATCAGATATTAACATTTCGCTTTTGATGCCAATTATGTGTTCTTTTAAACTTACTGCATGCATATCTCAGTGATACCGCATTCGTTTCAGCTTTTCAAGGAGATCAGAGACTTGAGAGTTACCTTCATAGGTTTCTTCTGCTTCAATCGAAAAGATGACACTAACTCGTATTCTATTGTTTTCTATGGTGTTTGTATTGGATAGTCAGGCCTTAGACTTCCATCCACTTCTAGCAACGGCACCCATGCTTCCGGGAGTTCGTGTCAGGCTCCAACAACGTGGAATCACATACTTAACTCAGGTAAATTACTATCCTTACTACCTCATACTCTATAGCATCATGACGTTGAAGTGTAACCGAAACGATCGTTTGGAAATAGAATACAAAAGTATAAATCCTTCTATCCTTTGGCAACAAGATGTTTTCCTAATGTCCAGTTTTCTTTGTTTTATGGCTTCCTAAAGACTAATCCAGTTTGTATAATTCGAACATTTCTGATCAAAAAAAGTAACTTTTTGACCTTTATTAGGCCAATAAGTATCTGAAATGGTTACAAATCCAGAATATCCACATGTTCTTACAAATAAGCATATTGGATGTAAATTTTTTTGTTTTCATCTAAATAGCTATCTATCCGGTTTATTTGATTATCGAGGTGTTTCCTTCATGAGATTATCACCTTATTTACTTGTTTCTACAGGTTTTCTCAAACATATTGGCTGATCAATTACCACGATTACTTATTCCGGATGTAGAACAGAAGCTTAACAATCACCAAGGTGTTATCAGAATATCTCGAATACGAATCTCTAGGTTTCCGTTGATACGTATTATCATATCACCTTGTTGGAATTCAGATTCCGTCGAGCAGAAATTCAGTCGTTGACTCCCTCATCACCTAATAGAATATCATGGACGATGAGTAATTTAGACTTAGGGTATGAACGAGTAGGAAGAGAGTGCCACATCAATTGTTAAGATTGATGGGAGATTTATCAGGAAACGTGAATATTGTTCTTCCCTTCAATCTCACGGGACAGGCAGAAGTCATTGCAGAAGGCCTAACTTTCCATTTGGACAGCTCTGTAAGTAACATCTGAACTTCAAACATGAAAATCTTTTTAAAGATGGAGAAATCTCTGAATGGATCAGCACATATTCAAACGTTGTCTTGTATGGCTACCATCCGTAATGTTCAGGTAATTAACCATAATGGTGGATTGTTTGGTTTGGCTGTGACTGTTTTCAAGGTATTCGAAAGTAAATCTTCTTTTCAATGTTTTTTTTTTCAAGCAAGGAGTTTCCGATAATGTCCGACAACTTCTACAGGGTTTAATATGCAAGAAGGTATACATACAGCCCATTATGTTCTTTAGAGGAAATTAAGGTCCGAAAATACTTGGATGAAGATCTCAACTCGAAGCTGAGTGAAGTCCAGAGCAAATCTCGATTGTCTGAAGCTGTGGAATCGAACGCAATTCGTGCCATTCCAACGGTGAATGGGAAAAAAATTAATATCATGAACTTGTTTGGAAAGGTTTTTCTTTGAGTTTTTAATCGATTTCGTCTAATCTGCACTTTTGAAGGATTTATCGAAAGACTTCCTTATCGACTTCCGGTAATGGTGTAGTTTGAAACTTCATTATCGACCGATTGCTTTAGACTGAAAGATAGTCCTATATGTGACGCTAACAGCATCGAAGTATCTTCACTGGGAGAAATATCTTTAAATGGCATGGGTGGAACTCCATTTGGTCCTGCAATTATGAATTGGCCTCCCATAAGTCAGCAGAATGATGATTACATGCTTCAACTGCTCATATCGGATTACCTAGCAAATTCACTGTTTTATCATGCATATAAGTAAGAATTTTGAAAAAGCTTTATGCCTCATACTCATGCTATAGGAATCATTTGATTCATATACTGTTAACTGAAAAAACAGAAGGAGTTTCATCATTTCTGCGAACCAACTGTGACTCATCCTTCTGCATTTCGGATATTCTACCTCAGTTAGCTGAGAATTATCCGAATTCCACTTTGGAGATTGCTTTGTCAGCAACACGTGCTCCAGCTTTACTATTCAGTGAGAAAAACGGAGGTACGAAATTGAATAGGTAGAATGACCTAGTTCACGTCATATACGTGAAACGCTAAAATTTTTTCTGAGACGTTCCTTTCATTTTTTGAGTGAAATGCGCGTGAAACGGTTGTCCCTCTCTATTAGCGTGAGATTAAGTTTTGTCCTCTTGCAGGAGTTATCTCGATAAGTGTTGGAGCAGTTATAATAATATTCGTGATAAAAGATAACAGTAGAAAACAAGCCGCTGTGATTGATTTAGATGCTGTTGCTGACGCTCACTTGAATCTTCAGGTAGTGTTTCTCCGTATGAAAAGAAAAGCAATGTCATTGCAGGCGAATAATGTTAGTGGATCAGTTCAATTAACCAAATTCGATTTGCAAAACAGATTTAATGGAGTTCAAATAACAAATGATGAACTAGCTGATATTTCACTCTTAGTTTCGCAGTTATTAGAAAACATGTTTAATGAGATGTTAGTTAATGGATTTCCTCTTCCAATCCCTCGAGTTATTCAACTATATCGTATAAAGTTAGACATTCTAACAAGACGTATCTATATACGAACAGATATAACGGTAATCATCTGCCAATCAGCTGGTTTCATAAGTTCAAATTTAGGTTGATGAGAAACGTCTATCCAAACTAGCAGCACAAACGCTTTTCAATGGTCCAGGGTTCCGTACTGGCTTTCCTCAAAACCCAGTATTTGCCCAACCATTCACTACTATGTCTCCAGACATACAACCAGTACGAAGACCTTTTCCTGTAGCTCCTCACAGCCATCCAATGCGAGTTTTTTTCAGAGAAATTAGAGTATAACTTATCGATAGGGTAAAGATAAATCCCGGTAGTCAATAGTTGTTGATCTCTACCCTTCTAACTTCTTACCGTCTCCACGGGTAATGAAATGTTTATTTATTCTACATTGTATATAATACTTGATTGTTTATATTGCTATAAATGAAGCAGTAGTAGATTTAATATTTATTAAAATACATGTCTCTTATTAAAAAAGCATGCTTGCTCTCTCTCAAATATAAAACAAGAATAAATCTGGGTGAGTAAAAACGATACAACATAAAATAAAATAAAGAGAAAATATCAGAAGCCCGTGTGCAGAAAAGAAATCCAACTAGCGATAAATGTTCAATAATAGAAGTTTAATAACCTATTGTGCCTGTACAGACCCGTACCACACGGTGACCAGAATGATTATGTCTTTTTCTCTATACCAGGTATTCACAAATAGAGAGATATCAAGAAAATCAAGAAGATACTAAAACTACTCATGCAAGCAGATGATTCAAGTGGATAAGAGCGTGCATGCAAGGATTCGCTCTCATCGTGGCTTTCATGAACTACAAACTCGATATCTTCTGGTTGGTTTAGAGATCCATAAATCAGGTGTGCATCATTCAAAAGTTCCGTATAGGATTCTACAGGTACAGGTTGCCAAGGATATTCGCCATTCTGTAAATAATTAGAATTACTCAAGAGTTGTCAATTTATCAAGACTTACGTTTTTGGATTTAGAATCCATTATAGGATTTCTTAAAAGTAAATCGTCACTGCTCAAACGAGTGTTTTTGATACGATCATTTTCATCTCTAGGGAAAATTCCAGTTCTTCCCTCATTTGCTAATTTAGCGACCTGGAAAGTCAGAGCTCATACTTCGTTGAATAGAATTCGAAAATACCTCTAAAACATAGTTTCGATCCAAAGAATTTGGAATTTTTCCAGCCATCACTCTTGCTTTGGGATGAAGTCGGGCATCAGTAGCTGGAGCAGCCGTAGTGGTTTTCATTTCTTCCACATTGATACGAAGTCTTAGATTGTCACTGTTACAGAGTCCTCGAGTACCACGATCAATGTTTTCCTCTTGTCCACCCGATGTAGCTGAAAAAAGGAAAATAACAATGTTATACTGACAATGAATACTTACAAATCCAGTAATAAGTGCTTCCTGGTTCAAATTTCGGTGATCCGGGTAGAAGTGCCGTTCTTTTGATGTTAATCAAAGTTGTACGACGCATCTTTTTATTGCATAATAAAACTTGTGTCCTCAATGTTTCCAAGGTACAAGACAGGTATGACATCTCAGACACCTGATTGACAATCAAGTGCTTTGCGCGATCATCAGCAGTTTCATCGGGGCAGAATACTTTTATGGTATCGCCAATTCGAACATTGATCTCAGGATCGTCGAAACCACGAAATCTGAGAATAAGAAGATAAGTATTGAAATATAAGCTAGCTAGTAATAATCCCCAGAAATTTCGAAATTTCAAGGAAAGTTTATAGTCAAAGGATTATGAGGGTGGTAGGGGTATATTACAAGCGAGTTTCCGGTCAGTGCGCTGTAGACGCAATCCCATTAAGAAGATGTCTTTGGCGGTGTCATCGTTGGTTGTCTTAATTAGGCAACAAAACAACCGCAAACCCTCTTTATCCGTTATTTGTTAGCGATATCTTAGCTTCTGGTTGTCTTTTTAGCTTCCGAATGGTATGAAGAGATCACTAATAATCAGGACACCTGACGCAGTAAAACTCTAACCCTTTTATGTTTTCTAAGCCAGCTTGATCCCCAACTGAGTAAACTATCAGTTTGTTTTACTAATAACCACCTATACAATGACTTAATTTAGGCATTGTGGAGAGCTAAGCTTGAAGGAAGTCCATTTTTGTTTGACCGATGGACACCTGCCAACTAATTGACGAGTGCGACGACGGTCCTGCACATAGTACAAAAACAAACAGAGGAAAGAAATAAGCTGCCATTGGTATCATAATTAAATAATTGTCGTCAAATTCATGTAAGACAAAGAAAGCAGGTGGTGGATAAGACAAGAACGTTTTTAATGGTTACAAAGAGGAGCAAGGAAAGAGAGCAGCAGGAGAATGTTGACCTCAAATTGACTACAGTTAACGGCAATCATAAGCGGCGTGACGTCAGAAGATTCACACATGACGTACAGTTTATAGAGCCATCTTAAACCATATATGGTCCAAAACACTAATAGTCATGATGATGCGGCTAGACAAAGGACAATGAAATCCTTCACATCATTATCTTAGATAGCCATCAATTAACATATGGCTCATTGAAACTTCTCTACAGTTCCGTCATAACCAATCCGTTTTTAGCTTGATAATCCCTTGAAGATCATGAACATCTTCAAAAAACGTTATTGACCTGCCGAGTATTATACATCATCTTTTATTGGAATAGATGTCCCAACTGTCGGCTGGTTAATGTGCACACAGGTGGCTCATAGGTTCTTTCAGAGCTCAATTTCAATGAAAAGAAGACGGAGAAAGTAAGAGCATCTTCTAAAATATTCTCTCTTTGCTATATTGATATGTAAATATCGTAACAATAGCTGGGATGGGGATGAGATTGGTGAAAGGTATTCATCAATACGACCCCAGTTGGCCTCACACAAACTGCTCTTTCTTCATTTATATCGAAAACACACAGCGAACCACACATTCATTGAAGACCAAAAAAAGGAGCAGATTTGCCTTTTCGTCCCTCTTTTATCTATTCTTTCATCACTTTCCACACAAGATGAATCCGTAAAGAATGACATTCACAAAACTAGCACCACTTAGTTTTCTATATTAGGCGTGCGGTCGGCATCTAGCAAAAGACTAGAAATTTCATATAAAGCTAATTACCGTCAAGTTTACTCTACTAGATAGCATCTCGCGCATGAATGTGTCGAAGTCAAGAAGAAGTTTTATATTGAGTATGACCCGACTCGGTAAACTAAGGTTAGAATGATTCGTCAAACATCTACTTGAGCAATCGAGGCTGTTCAAATATGGTAAAAAAGACAGCTGAAGGTGATGTAATGGAGAACGGTTGATAATGAGCTCAATGGAGGGTTACAACTAGATTTTATAATATACAGTCCTACCCTTACATATGTTTCTCAAGACATTTAATTTCTAAATGGAGAAGATGCGATGAACCAGCAATTATATTTCCCTACATACGGTCCTCATTTCATAATTGGAGCTATATATTCTATAGTTAAGGCTGAATTGACCTTGGTTCCTCACTTCCGCTTTTCTTCTTGTAGAAACAATGAAAACCAACAGTTTTTTTTCAAATATCGTCTCTACATTTAAAATTCTTTACTAATATTTGGAGCAATTGAGACTCCGAGAGGTCGTAGCGAGTCGCGAATGAAAAATTCAATCTGAATCATTTATGATTTAACCCCTTTGCTAAGTGTTATAGCCTCTATACAATATATTCATCGGAAGATTACTACAGAGAGCTATTTTTGAAATCTGGTAGACATCAATTAGGCACGGATATAAATTCACTGACGCCGACATCTCCAACTGGAACACCTTCAACTGTCAACTCAGATTAAAATTATATCATCACTAAATTCAAAAATAGCGGTAGTAAATAATCCCAAATATTGGTCGAATCGACGCAGCCCATCTCCTATACGACCTCACAGACTATACCGTCTTCATTCAAATCCCAAGGAATTCTCGATACTCCAGATAGATTATCATAAACTGAGGGTACGTAGCGAGAAAAATCAAACCACAAGTGGGATTTAAATCAAACTAAAATCGGTTTGAGAGCAATTGTAACATTGACCCTTACGGATTAGTAAGCCAAGATGGCTTGAGGAGCCGGAAACACAATTTCTTAGTACGTAAGGACTCTAAGACCAAGTCCAATAAGGAAGAGAGGACCACATCCGGCATCTCATTTCCTTCTGCTTCCAGCATCCGATGCCGTTCGATCATGATTATTGGAGCGATAGTTATACTTCATTCAATCCTATACAGCCTCTGACGCAACTAAGACATATTGTCAACATGACACCTAGATGTGCAAATTCTTAAATCCTTCTCAAACCCGGGGTAATCTAATCGATCAGAAAGTAGTGAATAATTAGAAGCCGATTTAGTTGCTCCCTGGATGATCAGCTGTGCCGTTGGCATAGAACCCACAGGCCTATACCCATGCACAGAACCCTGACCTTACGCGATGGCTGTATCACCGTTCAACCATATCGGGTTCTCATGCAGCGGCACTTTCAACCAGTATTGTCAATAAGTTGTAAAAGATAAGATTAGAATGAGAAATAGCCTAGCTACTGTTACAAACTGAATGACCCTAGTAATTCATCAACAAAATTTTCGAGAGCTTTAGAAGGGTTTAATTCATCTTCCCTAATCCAACCAATAATCCAAACATGGGGAAACAATAATAATTCTAAATTGGCTAAATCAACGACATGACTAAGGAAGTTTCAAGTAGACATATATAGTCGTCTTAATAAGTTCTATTCTGAGGAGAACAATCAACATATGATCCCCAAGAGCGAAAAATGCCAAAACCATGGTCATCAGAAAAGACTATGTCAGTATTAACAAAAACATAATTATGGAAGTGGTTGAAGGAACTCAATTTCGTTATAACACATCACTATGAGTGCCAATAGCTGTGACAACATTACGCAACTCCAAAAAACGTTTATATTTCAGAATTATAAACCATGAGAAACAAATGTCTCATATTACTTATAGGTCTTACTGTTTAAATAAACAGTACCTTTGCTTAAGTCCCAGTAGGAGTCAGGGATATAAAGTACTTTTATCAATATACCACGAAGGAATACATAACTTTATAGGAAATGGATATAATCTGACTATGTCGCAACATGACAAGGTTCGGAACCTTATCTGCGTTTTTCGCTGATATGTCTGAATGATATCTGTCACCTGGACAATACAAGTTGCCAGTCAAAATCGTCAGACTAATTCTCTCATCGTATTACTTTTACCAAGAATTTCAGGAAAATTCAGCTTCATGAGCTTAAAGCCCACTCAGCCATTCAGAGCCAAGCCTAATGATGACCAACATGTCGAGACTTTCCCACAATTTGTTCGCAACTAATCTTTCGTTGCGCAGTAACAAATTATATGCATCTGACCCATAGATGAGGTTCTGATATGTAAAACATGCACACCTTGCCCCTTTTTTTTTGTTTGACAAAATCATAAATTGCATGACATATTCATATTAGATGATGAATGCACAAACGGCTGCACAAACTTGGCACAGCTATCCATTTATGAAGAGAAAGCCACCATCAGCACCACCAGCAGCGCAGAAGCTTAATCTTCATGGCAAACACGAAAAGTGGACCAAAAAGACCCTAGACTGTCACAAAAGTTGACACTGTGAGACTACTCGGACAAGGAAACAAATAGATTGTGTCAATGGGTACTTGATATCTTCTCAGTTATACAAAACAACTGGGTGAGCAGAAAGAGTCTATCTCAGGGCATGTTTGGGACAAGACTCTTCGAGCCCTCTTACACATGTTAAGAGATGCGAACGAATATGAAGACAAGCAGGACAACAACCCCCTACTTATTCATTAGAGTAATTGAGGAAAACATAGAACGGTAACTGCTTAGAAGATTAGAAGACGAAAACAAGCTCTAGAACACCTGTGCTTTGAGACAATCCCATTCTAATGAATGTCAGAGACTCATTAGGTTCCCCTATAAGCCGATATGCGGCAAAAAGCCCAGCAGCAGGCTTACTAAGCCTGAAGCGAAGAATAATGTATGCAAAGCAAAATCATTCAAGATTTTTAACGCCTCGGGCGATTTTACAGACAGCTATCGCAGTTTTTCAGCAAACTACTACATAAGTAAATGTTTTTCCTTCAAGAGCTTTTCGTTTGATAGAAGGCCAATAACAACCAATTCTGTCTATCGATCCCTTTATGTAATCAGTATCAATTGAGAGGTCGCTGAATAGAAAATGACATATACGGGCAATGAGCCTATCCATATGGTTCCATTCTGTCAGCTTGCATAATCCTAGAACCGGATGAGAAACAGATTGTTGCTCAAAAGACCCGAAAAATGCCTGATCTCTTCAAATGTTGTCTTAATGTTGAGAAGAAAGAGGCGTTTGTGGATTAGTTAAATGCACCTTCTCAACTGGTAAAGCGGTACTACTAATTATGATGGCCTAATCTGCATTCCTAATATGGCTGGATGATAACAAAGCGGCACTCATGAAAGAGAGCAGGACTGATGACCGCAAAACAATCTGCTTTGAACGGCTGGTTATAGATGTTGTAAATCTTCAATATTGCCGCTCAAAAACCAAGTACTTATCATATTCAAGATTCCTTATGGTCATCTTTTGTATTTGTGTATAAGCACAATGGGATCCTCATATGGTCAACTTATAAATACACGAGAAGTAGAAAACTATCTATCTGACTTTGCCGATGTTTGTCTTCAATAATACGCAACATGTGTAAGCATATTAGCCGACAAAGACGAACTTTCAAACAAAGAAATCCGGAAACCTTGTACAAAACATAAATATGTGCAGATTTGGCTTGCGGATATAGATGGTATAAGTCAGGAGAAAACACGAGCAATTTGCTTTCGGGAAGATTGTAAACATGAGAAATGTCACAATTACAATGACGAAATATGCGTTTGTCTATCAAAACACTTCTCAATATTGATATCGAAACGTTTCGTTAAGTCTGACCCAGTGGTTACTATTGAGTGGCAAGAGGATGATAAGCCATCCAATTGAACAAGGAAATTCCATTACCCCTAAAATTTATATTGAGAAAATGAGTGAGTGAAACGTGGGCAGAGTTTCAATTTCTCTTGCTCTTACATTGAGGAAGATACGGAAAAGAACTAGACATATATATACGTATACGCAAAGTATAATGGACTGAATAGAAGAGCATCCTCTTGAGGATCCATTACGCTCTCATGGATCATCTCTCTCACACCCGAATATAATCAAATAATATTGGGCTCAGAAAAGATATGCTCAAATTATGTGAGCAGAGAAGTCGTGTCAAGCATTCTTGGCACGTCTCAAAAATAAATAAACATCTGGGGCAAGTTGTCCGAGATAACTTTGGATCCTAGAATGCGCACGCGCGATGATATCTCTTTCCTTTACAGTCATAACTTATAGAAACCTTTTAATTAAAGGGTCGTAAACCACATGAATTATGTCCTAATAGAAAATTGACCCTCCAAATGAAAATATCGAGGCGACAGAAACTTATTACGCATCAACTCTCGTTCAATATACAGTGAGTTAGGTTTGGTCGCTATCTAAAGCGGCCGAAGTCGTCAACACAACTCTTAATCTCTTAAATTCGCCATATAAGACTATTTTGAAGAGACAATAACGGAAGTCCGTTCTAAATATGCAAATAAATGAGCTACCCGTGGAGCCATATTAAGGGTATCTATTTCGATTGAGCACTTGAAGAAAGGTGAGAATGTGGAAATGAGGGCGATGATTTTGAGGGGTCAGTGGTTGAGAAGATGAGTAGAAAAAATAGAGAAAACAGTAGAAAAAATAAAAAAACGAAACAAAAAAAAACAAAACTCACAGTGTATTCGTTGTGTTCCAATGAATGATGTGTTCCTTTGAATAAACGAGTGGGATTAATAGCAATACGATTTGATGAAGTTGCATTTTGGCGTTGAAAACCAAATTGATAAACGGATAAAACAAGAAAAAATGGTTCAACTGACTCCCTGAAACCAATAGTTTTTCAAAGAACAAAATTGAAGAAAATGAAGCGAAAAATGTTGAGCTAATAAAAAAAAGAATAAAAAAACCAAAATATAAGGATAAAAACAATAAATGAGATGATATCATTAGGCTATATGAGCTCTGCACAATAAACAGGTTGACTAGGAGCATGACAGCCTACGATTACCGCAATGAAGAGGCGGGGCAGAAGGAGGGATTGGGACGTTGTATATGGAGGGTGGGGGGAGAGTAACCTCAGCTCCGCCTTCTCAATGAGAGAGAAGAAAAAAAGAGAGAATGAAGAAAAAGCAATCGTCCAGATGACATTCAAGAAGTACCAAAAGAGAAAGAGGAAAAGCACGAAAAGAGATGGCTGGTAGATGACAAGAGTCACAACGTAAACGACAGCAAAATGCCATCAAAAGCAAACACGTTGATGAGGAGAATGACGATGATGGCAGCAGCTTGAGAAATAGCATGGCTATTCAATCAAAAGAAATAAAAGTCTTGAAGAAATGATCAGCCTCGTAATGTAAAATGGATTTTACAATCAATATGGTTTTTATTTTCTACTGCAGCTTGATGAAGAGCATTGTGTAAAACTCGAAACAACTTAGGATACTTTTGTAAAAAAACATGATGTATCATCATGCTATTCCGAAAATTCCCTCGATATTTGCACAAGCTAAATCGAATCCTTATGTTGAACCGACCGACTTGTAAGCAGTCTAATGCAAAATCATGAAAAAACTCGCTCATTGGGACAAAAATCACCGAAAAAGAATAGGATAAGCCATATATAGGTCAATTCACAAGGTCGTTACGGAAGGAAACAAGACTTCTCTTTCAGAATTCAAAAGACCTAATCATCTATTCTCCTTTCTAAACTTTTGACTATGAAAATGCTATTAATATTACTGCTTTTTCAAGCGTCACTAACAATAGGTAAGGCATTATATTTCATATTCACTAAACAAGACTATTTTGTTTTAACAGGCAAATATGTAGCATCAGACAAGAGCTATGACCTATTCCAAGAAAAGGTTGGTTAATTTCGCGAACAGTTAAGATCAATAAATTACAGCTGCTTCACAAAAGTTCAGGAGAAATAGCTCATATGTTTACTGTGCCTCCAGGAGAGCAGGAAATCAATTTAGACTTCAACTTTGATTCCCAAGGCAAGAAACAACTTAAAAATATATACAAAAAGTAAAATGACATGCATCCACAATTTCCTTTAGTTTTTGAATTGTCAAATTATTTCAACACTAACCGGAAATGAAAAAAGCACAACAAATGCGCACAGTTTAATATATATCTGGCGCATTTTGCAACATGCACTGGCAGCTTAAGGGCGGGTGAACTCAAGGAAATATTCCAAATACGTTATAAAATACTTACCAAGCGTTTATTTCGATGATGTATTCTTAGACGAATGAGAGAGCAACCGCTCGAGGCGCATTATTCAATATAAATGACGTAAGAGTAAAGGCGGTTAAGAAATTAGCATAATTTTAGAATGAGATCTGATGTTTGAAAATTTGTTTAATTCTAATTCTCCGTTATTAATAAACAAAACACTTATTACAGAGCATTCAAACATCCGGAGATCTGCGGATATTCGTTTAAGAGACGAGCCATTAAGCAGTGATGACGAAACAAATGAGGTTGTATAATATTATAATCCTATCATTGATGGATACTGAATTGTAGGGAAAGACCGAGGTTGTAGATGTCTTCCGGTTCACTAAAAACTTATATGAATGCATGATACCCGAAGGAGAAATCAAGGTTTTCATTTGAGCAATACAACTGAATGCTTTTTTAATTGACAGAAACCAACAACGTTAGCTGTTATCTCATTTTTGTCTTCACTAAATGAAACTGATCCTCATTTTGAGATAACGGAAGATCGGATGAAATGGTTCTCAATTGGAGACGTTAAAAGGAATGAAGTTTGTTTACTTATACAAGTTGTTGATGAGTTTTCACACTTTTTTAGGGAAATAACCACAGCGTCTTCCAAATTGAACTATTAGTAATTGAAGGTTCTAATATCCTATCCTCCGCTTCCGTTGATTCTCTTTATGAATTTGTCATTGAGGTGACCTTCGTCGTTTTTTTTCTCTCTTTCATGTGAACTTTGAAGGCAAAACAAAATGATATGAAAGTGAACAGTACAGTTCAAGTGGAAATACTAAGTCTCTCTCCCACTACTCTTCGTGCTATTACCACCACCCAACAAACAACTACAAGTTCCAATATCATCGAAGGAAGTGGTGAAGAAATTGAGGCTTCTGGTGAAGCAGTCTTTGATGATTTCACTACATCAACTATCGCTTCTGAACTGAATACTTCTGCTGAGGTTGGAAAGGATCAGGGGTTATCTCATAGTGTTGAAGCCTCTGAATTACTCGAGGGAATGAAATCAGAAGAGATGGGTTCTGGAGAGAGTTTTGAAAAAAATGAGAGCTTGCTTCGACAACAACTAACCTCTTCGGAAATCGCTGAGCCAAACGCAGATGATGACCAGCCATTGACGGAGAATCTCACAAGCGTTTCTACACCTGGTGAGGATTTAGCAAAACCTAATGACATTGCAGATAGAAGAGGTAAGGCGTTCTGCTTTGAAAAATAAGCTGTATGTGATCTTCTAAGGCATAGAGATTCTGCTCAATGGTACAACGAATGGGCTGTACACTATTTCGGATCAAGAACATCTGTCTCGTGGAGATCTTCTGAAAGGGCTCTTCTTTTCTTTACGTATCAATGATGAGGTGGGATTTTCTTATGTTTTTACCAGCTGTGAATCGCCTTATTCATTTGTGCAATAACAATAATCCCTAATCCTTCACTTTCGAAGCTTAAGAATTATTTTGTTTTTCTTTCTCTATTAATTTGTCCAATTCAAGAAATGGCTGTTTTCGACAGCTTTATTATTGTCACCAATAGCACTTGCTAGTAATTAATTTGTTTTTTCCAAAATTGCCCAGTCATATCTCATCCTTATCGTTCATCTTCCTATCTCATTTTAAGTTGACTAATGGTGAAACTTTAATTGCTGACCTAACGGATTATGATTGGATTTGATATTCTATTGACTTGTAACCTGAAGTAATCGGCTCATGAAGTCTGATTTGCCGTTGGGGTGCGACCTTATACTAAGTGTTGTGACTTCCTGCAATTCTTTCGGTTATTCTAACACCTTGCAATGCTTTATCTGTAACCATCGAATCTCTTTCTAAGCTATTTACCTCTTTTCTTCCAGAAGTCTTTGAAGAAAGTCAATTTAACTATTGATCGCAATGACTTGTTCACTATTCGTCCCAGTAGGATTCCCACGAATGCTAAAGCATATCTGTTCGTAAATGATGTGAACATTGATGGAGATATCACTATCAAGGTATGCATTGATATGCGTTTATCATAGTTGTTGGTCATATAGGTTACTGCTGAAGATGAGGAAACTGGTATGACGGATATTAGGAATATAACGATCAGAAGACGTTCCTCTGAGCAAAGCAATAAACCCAAAAAATCTAATCAGTTAACTACGGTAGTGTTCAACGTGAATGAGAATGTCCCTTCGGGCACCACAATTGGTAAAATTCCTGATGGAACTGACATGATGGTTATGAGCAAAGCATCCATGTAAAATACAACTGTTTATTGAGGGGAAATAATTGAGAATTTTACAGTTTTGCTCTGGTGGGTGAAGATCTTCTTCTATCCTGCATCAATGAGTTGCCATGCTTGGATTACGAGAAGCAAACTGTTCACTACATTCTACTCCAAAACAAGAACGGTAAAAGAATGTTCATAGATAACTACTAATATGATATTTGAAGGATCTTTGCCCATGATGGAAGTTGTGGTTAACGTAAATGATATGAATGATCATCTTCCACAACTTTCTATGACTGATGACATCGTTCGTATTCTGGATAATCGTCTGATTGGAGCTTTCGCTATCGAGGTGGGATGTTAGTAATACAACAACTCACCATGTAGGTTAATAGATTCTGGATAAGGACACGATGAGTCCAAACGAAATTTCCTTAGAAGGGTCGGCATCGAGTTTCCTCTCTGTCGAATCTGTAGATAGAAATCTCTATCAGGTAATGCATTTTTCTCTTCTATGTTCATCAGTTATCAATCCAGTTATCTATCACTGGTAATGCGAAGACTGGTAGACATGAGCTTCAAGTTATCCTAACTGACGGTAGTTCCCGTATTGAGAAAACTATTCGAGTCATTGTTCTGGTGAGAAAGCTGAAATGGCATTTTTGAAAATGGTTCTTTCAGAGAGGAAGTTCCCATGCTCATTTCCGAAGAAATCGTTACGAGCGTTTAGTTAAAATTGAGCAGATTAAAAGAGGTTTTTGACTTGTTTCATCATTCTTTTCATCGCCAGTGTTAAGACGAAGAGTTGATTCGTGTAGAGCTTGAAGGAATTCCAATTGATGAAGCTAGATTTGTTATATTGAAAGGTAATCCGGGATGGATTAAAATGGATGACTATGGAGGATCACTCATCGTTTCAACGGAAGAACAGTTACATAACAGATAACAGCGTTTTCTCTCATCTTTAACTATTAGGTTGACTCCATCGGCTCAGCTGACTGTAGGAGCAATAAGCAGACACAACGGACAACTCTTGGCTGAAACAGTTGTTGTACTCAATGTGGTTGGCGTACCAGAAAACGAGAAAACAGATGATGTTTTTGTCAAGAAAATGTATGAGAAGACTTTAGACAGAGGTAATAATGTTGGAAATTTAACTTCAACGTGATTTCCTTGTTCCAGAACGAAGTGAAAAGCTAGAGTTTGAGTTAAATGTCCGCAACGATCAGTTAGATAACAGAATAATTATAAAAAGAAATTCTATTTTCGCATTGGACGAGAATGCTCAAATCAAGGAAATCCCATCGGTAATTTTCAATCTTTTTCATGAGTCTCATGTTGGTCTTACAGAGTGCCATATCAATCGAGGGAAATAAGGTTATACTTTCTAAGGAAGAATCAAAGGATCTTCGAATTGTTCGATTCGACATAGAATGTAAAGATCAGAAAGGTTCACATTGTCTACATGTTTTAACTTGAAAACTGATTCACTTTACAGCTACGGTTGTTTTCCATTTGAACTCATCAGAGGATTATGTTTTACACAGGAAGAAAATAGATAACAGACCAGTGTTTCCATCACCATGGACTTTTGAGACACAAGAAACACAAAGAGAAGTATGTTACTCAGTATGCTTACTAATTACGGAGATGAGTATTTCATTTTATTTGTGTCCGCTGCAGTTTATGCAAATTAACATTTTACTTCTACCAACGCTATCCACTAAGAAATTAGCATATGTTAAAACTGACGCTAGTGCCACGTGGTGCCATAGCGATGGGCTTTCTAAGTTCGGAACGGTTGAAATAAACTGCTTGTTTAGATTTCCATACCTGAAGAATTGCCGATAGGACAAGTCATCTTGTTGGCACCGGCGCTAAACCCACTCACTGGGAAAATAGTTGAGAGTCGAATTGTGGAAGGAGCAGATGACTTCAAATTGGATGCTGAAACCGGTAATGTTCACATTGATTTTTTGCCTAACCTAACGTTTCTCCAGGAGCCATACATGTCGTTCGACAATTCGACTATGATACCATGCCAAGCTCAGCGAGAACAAAGCATCTGCAAATTGTAGCGGGAGATGAAAAATATGAATCGGTCTTTAAAGCTATCATTCATATTACGGATATTGATGATAATGCTCCTGTCATAAATAGGGATGGAATTCCTAACCAGGTTGAGCAAGATTTCCTGTTTTTCATATATCCTATCAGCAGATCATACTACCGGAGAACTTACCCATCAATACAACAATAGCCAAGATTATTGTCACTGATATAGATGAAGTTAGCATGAGCAAGGGATTGAAAGTTACCATTGAAGGAAAACATTCTGAGCTCTATAGTGCTGTTGTTGTAAGTTCATACTATTTGGGAATTTTGCATTGCTTCATAGATAAACGGTACTATTGTGGTTAATGTGGCAGGACTGTTGGATAGAGAGATGGCTCCTTCACACTCTCTTACATTATCTGTGTACGATTCAGCAGGGAATGAAGATTTTATCAGCGTATGGTTTTCTTAGAATCGGATTCTAATGTTATATTTAGATGACCGTTATTCTGTTTGATGAAAATGATAACGTTCCTCAATTTGCTCATAAAAGCTATAATGTGCAAGTCGTTGAAAACTGGCCGAGCGGTTTAGTTGTTGAACAACTTCTAGCTCACGATAATGATGTCGGCGCCAATTCTGAGCTCACTTTTTCTTTAATTAAGGCCGAAATCGATTGTAAGTCTTTCAATAAGCAAACACTACAACCTTTTTAAGATTTTTCAATAAATTCAACTTCTGGGCAACTCATTATCAAGCAGGACCTTCTGGGTATCTCGCGAGAAGAACCATATGTTTTAAAAGCAATGGTGGAAGATAATGGTTAGCGCCTTAAAATTACCCTTTTCAATAGCTTTTGAAGGTAATCCATCCCTGAATAGCACTGTTCTCATTCGGGTGAAAATTTTGGAAAAAGTTTGGGAGAAGAGTGAAGGTTACATTGACTTTATCAACCCTCCATTGGATTTCACATCTTCACTACCGGAGGTGACTAAAGTCCTGAGATGACATAAAGATTAAGTAATATGTTCTAGAATACGAAGCTCAATGAAGTAGTGTATCAGGCTAAAGCTCAAGTTCGAACCCAGGAAACAGGACGACAGCATATGCATATTAAATATTCTATTACGGTATTTTTCTTTTTCTTAAATGAAGACGAAAGCTGCGGCTACAGGAAAATGGAACTGACAGTGATATTTTCAAAATTGATGATTCGACAGGAGAAATAATGTTAGCTAAAGCATTGGATTTTGAACTGAAGAGAGATCATTTCGTAAGTTTTATTTTACTTTCATGCATGCGAGTTGAAGAATGGGAAAATAGAATATTTGTTCATTAGCAAGCGTCATAATTATCTGAAAACGAATTTAAAACTTGAGGGATAGTAATTCTAACGATATAGAAGAAAAAAGCTAAGCTTTGTGTAAATAGAACAGAACATGATTATGTGTCATCTCCTTGGCGAGCATGCTTGTGCTAGACTGTAATTCCTTATGCCACTGATCTCTTTTTGTAGTTTGATTTACTTTCTATGAGTCTAGGTATTATAGCTTACTCATGAGAAAAACCTGTGTATCACCTTTGCATCAAATTACTGATTTATATTACCAGATTCTAGTTTGAGTGGAATGTGAACTATGACATAGTTCTTTTTGGTTTCTAAATCTCTTGAGTAATGAAAGTACATTTACTTCTGAGTGACATTGTTACGAGATTTTCGACCTCCTAACTATAATTTGGCCAAATAATGTTTTTTTTGGATTTACCAAAAAATCACATTTTGTTCAGTGGACTGGAAGAACCTTAATAATCGTCCGCTAATTCTTTTCCTGTTGCTAGAATGTATCATCTATATTTAAATGATCTTCGAAGCGTGTTTTTTATATGAGATAATTTCAAATTTCTCTCAGTATGCTTCTACA
The DNA here is from genome assembly GCA_943334845.2 of Auanema sp. JU1783. Classification (NCBI taxonomy): domain Eukaryota; kingdom Metazoa; phylum Nematoda; class Chromadorea; order Rhabditida; family Rhabditidae; genus Auanema; species Auanema sp. JU1783. The sequence goes on along the minus strand of CALQYR020007450.1, from coordinate 159,781 downwards.
GTTTGAATTCATGTAAAGATGAAACGTTTCTGGGAGTTTTCATTTTCCCGATATTCTATAACACAGTCTGCGACCTTCTCTGTTTTTTATGTACACAAAGGTTGAGAGGAATACATTGGGCTTGGAGGCAGAGATAGTTCATGAATGAATATTAGTTTTTTCATGTTTAACTCAACTAGTAACATGAGAATACACAATTTTGAAGGATAACTTGTGTTACTGTTCTGCTGGGATTTATATCATTTTGCTTTGCGTTTTTCAAGCAGTTCTCTTTGCTTTTCAACTTATTGTAACTTTCGGCAGATTTATTTTTTGATTTAAACCTCTTAGATACATGCACAGTCATTTTTTTATCATATATATCAGGGTTTAAACAGACTAACTTTGTTTTTTTTTCTCGCAAACTTGTTCGACTTATTTTTTTTGCTAAATTTCCTTTTATGTCGTCTATTCTTATAAAAATTGGTTGAATAGCGGTTCGATTGGCGAAAAGACCTCTCGAGATAGTCGTCCGAACTATTTAGCATGTGTGTCTTCAAAAAATCAAATATATGACTTCATCTTTCGAATTATGTTTGATGCTGTTGGCTAACCTGTTCGTCTTCTATTGAGCTTATTTTGAGAATATATCGAGGACAAGTGATGGTTTCGTATGTTTTTGGAATTTCTATATGTCGTTAGATAGCATTTATAGACTAAGTGGTGGTTTACTTTCTTAGTTTTTTCTATTTATTCCTTTTGCCATGTCCAGTGGTCACGTTTTTGCTTGGCTCAGCTGATCCTTTCATTGAAATGTTTTGAAAAATCAACCTTCAATACTGGTGAAGTGCTTAACAAAAGCTTTTTAAAAATCAAAAAAAATCGAGAGCCAATCGTAAAACAAGATTCAAGAACAAATTGTTTAAACGGATGTTTTGCTTTCCGCTGTGCTCTCCAATCTATTCTTGACATCTTTGTTGATTTTCGAATATTAATGAATAATTTTTTTCCTCAATCGTCTGCATCGGATTGTCCTGTTTGAAGCATGTGCTGATGGCCATTCAGGACACCTGTTACCGACTGATAGAACTAAGTAATTTGATCCACAAGGATATATTTCTTCAACGTATCCATCATTCCCAACTACTAGTTGAAAGTTTTCTGCCATCTTGAGTTTTCTATACTGCTATTACAAGTTCTGATTTCATCTTTAGCTATTCTCTGTCTTCACTAAAAATGGTACACGTTAACTTTCGTAAGATAAGACCCTTTTTTCTCAAAGGTACATTTTGTTTACTTTTATATCATAGTAAGATATAGAGCTTTTATAATCTTTCCAGTTCTTTTTCCCTTTTCAAAAATTGCTTTCTTACTGACCACCCTTATTTGCGTAATACCACATATACAAATATGGTCTATTCTTCTTCCCACATGTATTGTGCTCATCATTGGCACTATCAAACATTTGATATCTCTCACAGCGAGTTATCAGTCAGTCTTTTTTTCTTTACGGCTGCTTTTTGTCTAGAATACTTCACTTTTTTTATTATGATTAAAATATTGAAGTGTGGCAGAAAAGTGGTTGCAGGATAGTTTCTACAACGTTTGATACTGTTGAGTTGATAATGATTAAATGTATTTATTCAATTAAATTTGATTATACGTGTCTTGTCAACTATGTCTTGTTAGCTTTGATCTCAAGATCTGCGTTCCTACTCTCACATTGCTCTATGAATAATGATGATATTCGTATACTTCAGTCTTGTTACATCCTACACTGTCACCTCTTTTAGTTAGAATTCATTCAATTTACTGTTTCTCATCCAAAATATATAAGTTCTTATTCTTTGAAACATTTCGAGTTACAAGAAACTGGTTTTCACGCGATACTTTTTGCACCTATCTACATTTTCATCACCTTTTTAAAGTTATTCTAAGATACTTATTTTAAGGTTCTGTTCGTTCTCATGTTAGCACTCCATTTTCGCTTTTCGACTTTGAATTTTCTTTATTATAATTTTAGGCTAGGGTATGGAAAAACTTGAAAAACGAATAAGTCGCTTAGTCAGCCGCTTGCGAAATGTGCGGAAAAGCCGCCGTAATTCAACGAAAAATTGTGAAATGGTCACATCAGTGTATAGCTCTTCAAGACGATCGACTTCATCAGAGATCAGACCATTGAGCTTGCAGTGTGGAGTGGACAATGATTACTGTGCGGAAGATCAGGATCCAACAAATCAGAAGCTTATAGAGTTTAGCCAGAAAGCAATGGTTCGCATGATAGAACTTGGACAAAAGTCTAATTTGCAAGTTTCTAAAAAGAACCCCCTCGGAACGCTTCCTGCTAAACTGAAGAAGAAGATTTCACGCGAAAATAATGAAGTAGCTACGTCGCACGATCATCAGACCTTGCCATTACCGGTACTTGTAAAAGAGCATGAAACAATCGAAATCACTATCGATATTCACGATTCAATACAGGACGAACACTCTACAGTAGGTGAAAACGAAGTTACTGATGTTTCCTCGCTGATAGAACTTGAACGAATAGGAAGTGTTTTGAATCGTTTAGAGAATGAAGCACATGCCGACGATTCATTCGTTCACCATTACGCCGATGCTGTCGACAATTCTAGCATCCCGAACGAAATGCATGCTTCAGTAGATTTCCTTGAAGTTCAGTATATGCGTTCGGAAATTGAGAATATGCCTATGATTGACGATTTCCAAGAATTGGACCAGCCTAGCTTTCGAGGCCATGCATCGTACGAAAAAAAGAGTGCCGTGTTATCCACACCTGTGGTAACTAGAAACCATTCATGCTCAGATTTAGAAGTACCGGATTGCGCCAAAACGACCTTTACTCACGTACCTTTGGATGGAGTTCCTGTGTCTATGGCAGACTCGGAATCTACGAATTTCTCATCCAGTTTGCAAACAAGTACCACATCTTGCTCAACAGAAAAAACATTGAATGAAGAGAAAGTCAATGTGAATTCATCTGAACTCTCTCATGAAATATGTGACGATAGTCAGAACTGTGCGGAGATTAATGATGAATCAACCAGTGATGTTCTGACGCTCTGTGAAGATCCTAAGCCGGAAAAAGCAATGTCGGAAGCTTCAACAAATCGAACATCGTCCATAGAGCTCGATGAGGTAGATGACTCAATAAGCTCAGCGCCTCTTCCTAGATTAAAAATTGAAGATGATGAAGATCGCAGGCACGTGGAATCTAGAGAGTCTGGCTACATATCTTCTCTCTCAATGGGCTCGCCTAATAATTCATTTTCTTATTCCACTCAGAACCTTCATCATTTATCACCAAAAATGCCTCGAGCGAAACGGTTCCGTCAGACGCATGAAGAAGGATATAAGATGTTTGGGTTGCAGAGAGCCACCACGACTGAAAATCTGCACGCAGTCAAATCGAAGGAAGAAGCAATGTTCGACGACTTTATGAAAGACACTGTATATAAAACAAAATATATAACTAGTATATTCGAAGTTAAAAATGGCGGCATGGAAGACGTCGTCGACGATATTTTGTGGGAAATTTCGAAAAATATCAGCTCAAACAAAATGCTCGTTGCTGCTTGTGAGCTTCATTTTTCTGTACCTGTTGATCGAAGGAATAGAAAAACAGAATACAGGCATGGTTTTTTTTGATCTTTTTATCTTGAAGTGAATCTACTAGCGTTCTCTCATCTCTAACACTTTTGTTCAAAGAATCCCACATTCCGAAGATGATACCTCTAAACTTTGTATCTTGAAAAGCTTATGAGAACAGTTTGTTACAGATTAAAAACTGGTCTACTCTCAACCTTGCGAATAAACAATCAGCGTTTGTTAAGTCTGAAGCGAGATAGTCGCCCAGCTCCTCTACATTTGTTTGAATCTAATACTGACGAGAATATTCGTTTGAACAAAGATGTTAAGGCTACTCAAGGTACAATTAATAGAAAGATTGAAATCAAAATGTTGATGTGTTTGTTAGGAGTTTATTTACGCGTCTACAAGAGATTGATTGAGTATGCACATAAAGAGACGACCGAACTACATCGTCCATATTGGCAGCTATCTTGTGCTGCTGTTGGAAGTGGGCAGGAGACAACTCTAACTCCCCAACCCCAGCGCTTTTTATTTGATGATGATCAAAAGATGGATAATCTTACGAATGATACTCTGGTCGCTGTTAATATTATTGCACTTGCATTTTTGGGTCTCAATTAGTTTAGCCAATTTGAATTTTCCTGATTCAGAGTTAAAATGACGACTTTCAATATCTATTGTTATTAAGCTGTTTGTTTCAATGTTGAAAAAATTAATCTCTACTGTTCTATGATCATAATATAGTTTGCTCATCATTATTTTGAAACTGAATGTTAACCAATGGCTTGCATGAACAAATGTTTATTTGAAATGAAAATGGGTATTACGAAGACGTGTTGAAAATTTTTTTTCTTAAAAACTGATTCTTTTAAGCTGATAATAAAAGCTGAGCACCTTCTATTCAATTCATCGAGTACTCGTTTATGGAGAGTCGAAGTGGAAAACGTCAATGACAATAATCCTGTCTTTATTAACGTAAGTTTTTTATTTTATTTCAATCATTGGAAGTTCGACATGATTATATATGGAATGGTTTTTTTTTCAGTCTTCCTCTTTCCTTTTCACACTTCGTCCAATTGTTCCGATTGGTCGACTGAGCGCTCTCGACGCTGACGGAGATCCGGTGTACTATCAAATCATACCATCCTGTAAGTTGTTAGTAACAATTCCTAGCATGGCTCGACGTGTTTAGGCTCACCATACTCTAAATATTTCACCATTGATGAAGAGTTTGGCGAAATAACTTTCAATAGAAGAGAAGATGACATAAAAGAGCATCGCATATACTTATGTGCTATAGCTAGGTGAGTTTCGTTCCTATAATACGTACTGGACGGTTGCATTCTGATTTCATAGAGATTCTAGCTTGAGGAAAATCTACTTAATTTTCATGTGTTCTTTTTCAGATCAGAGAAATCTTTACTTGATCCAGAGTTACAGTTCGATAGTCGCAGAAGCGATATGATTAAGTTCATTGTGGAAAAAGAGCACGAACAGCAGTTTATTATACCTGATATGACAGCTTATAATAATACGATCATGACATTGGGTTAGTTTTTTCATTCCCTCCTCTTCGATCATTCGATAATTAAAGATCCGCTCCTTCAACAAGTTTCTATACCCGTTAAGCAACAGTCTAATCCACCAACTCTCGTGCACTGGAAATTGAACTCTTCTATTATCCGAGTTCAGTACACACCGTATGTTTGGCCAAAGTTCAAGAAATGAAATGGAATTTGTTTAAGATGTGCTGATATGCTTCCAGCTACATCTACTAAGACAGCTCTGAACCAGCTGTTTATGCTTGATGAAGAAACAAACACTGTTCGTGTGTCACCGAAGCTAGCTTCCGAGCATGATGGAATCTATAAGGTTTCGCTAGCAACGCATAGCCCGAATGGAACCTACATGATCAATCAAGAATATCATTTAATGAATGATGCTAGAAAATCTAAATTTGTTTTTGATTTACCTGCTTCTGAATTGTCTCGAAACATTAAAGGATTTGAGAGGTAAAAAGCGGTTAAATTCGAGTCTGATGCTGTTTTTATTCCAGAAGACTAGCCGCAGCTTTGTCTTCCGATCATCCAGATTTACCTATGAAAGTTGTAGTTGACAAACCGATGTCACTCAATAACAACAGAACGAGGTTATATTTTAGTTTGAGAATTTGACAAACCCTTTCTTATAGATCGTTCGTCTGCTTCCACACGATTAAGGATGGTAAAATAGTAAGCCCTAATACGGCTTTATCTTCTCTTTCTATAACCAATGTCGGGTCTGTATCTCATTTAGCTCAACTCTACAGCAAGTATCATATCATCGATATACAGGTGAATTGAAACTCCTTGTTTTGCAAACAAAAACTTCAGGACTGCGGAGAAGAACAAGCTTCGGTTGCCGCTGCATCTGTTTTCGTCAATCCAGTGATGGGGTTATCAACTATTTTGATTTATACGGCAATTTGTCTGAGCATTTTGCTTCCATTTTCTCTCATCATCTATTGCTGTGCCATCCGTCGCTACAGAGACTATATTATCAAAAAGGAGAAGTCTTTGAAGGGTGTGTCCCAGTTGGGAGCTAACATATGATCTCTTCTTGTTTTCAGCCCCTTTATCGGATGTATCTCCTTCACCATCATTGCAGCCTGCACCGACATTTCTTCTAGGCCCTTCGGCTGTCACTCCAATGTGCGTTCATATAGTAGATGATGGGAATACTTTTTTTTAGGGGTCCAATTGGTTACTGGGATTAGAAGTAGATCACGCATTGGCTGTCCAAAAAAAGGAGTAAATTTTTTTCCGATTTTCTGGCTGTCGTTCCATATACTCAAGATATACACACTTACATACAAACACGCAGATATATAGACCTATCATTTTAATCAGAGAAAACAGAGAGCTCAAAGTCGAAATTAGTTAGACAATAGACATAGACATTGATAAGGCAACAATAATTCATGGAATCGGACAATTAATTATCACTTGTCAATAATTGAACAATTTGAAATGTTTTTAAAAAGGTAGGTTGATGAGAATAAAATTTATTTCGGGAAAAATCTCTTCTGAAGTGAAATACCCTGTGGAATATCAGGAACACTGTGATGTCTACCTAATATGTGTATGAAATTTGAGGTGCAATTTTTCCTAAAACATTTGATGTTGATAAAGGAACAAAATTCTTCATATCGTTAAAACTGTGTGTGTGTAGCTTCTGTATACATAGACATATGATTTACTTTCACTGTTTGGGGGGGGGGGGATAGCTAGCTGCATCTTAAGAGTGAGGTAAAGTTATTTTGAACTTAACACTGCTTCTTTAAGTTCATGAATTTCTCTCTCCATATTGTTGATGACACTTCTAAGCTCGTCATTTCTTTTGGACAGTCCTTCGAGTTCCTCGTCTGATTTTCCGCGAGCATCACGCTGTCTTTTACGATATCGTGCGGCTGCCTCATTATTCTTAAAAAGAGATTGATAGATAAATTATCGTCTGAGTCCAAGAGGAGAATAAGCGATGATAGTCTTATCTCCACTCTCTATTAATAACCTTTTGGCGCTTTCTTCGCAATATGTCTTCTGGGCTTTCTTTGACAGACTGACCATCACCAATGGAGGATTGCATAAGGGCATTCATAACAATCTTCACTAATCCCTCAATAAGTTGAGTATTCTGAAATAATCAATGATTCATCCCTCTTTATGATTTGTCATCTTCTAAGCATGGCGCTGAAGTTTTGTCGCTTTACGAAGGCATATAATAAGCCGCTTATGAAGCTACCTAATTTATCACTTTATCACACACACGCGAGTGCACATCAGCTTCATTATATTTTCAGTTTTCTCCGCCCTACAAACTATTGTTGAGCTAGATGTATTGCACAAAGTTTTGGAGTTGTTCACGAATTTATCACGAAGATCAGAGTTCAACTCGCGAACAATGTGGTCATTTATCAAATTCTCACGTTTCATGCTATATTTCACCTGTAAGTCTGCTGGATTGATTGGCAATTGAGCACCCGAAAATAATACGGGTTGAGCAACAGTTGACGAAACAATTGAATGAGTCAGGTTTGGTTGAGCAATAGACACAGCTTGTACATTTGTATAATTACCAACAGGCTCTGGAGACAAAGCTGCATAAGTCATATCATGTGGAGAATATGGTGGAGGTGAAAAAGGCATCCCATACATATCTGAAATGTTGTAGTATTCAGATCGTGTATAGGATATCTTCGAAGTACCGAAATGGGCAGCTGTAGATGAGGTGTTAGTCATTAATGCTTGACCATGAGAAGAAATAGCTGAAGTTGCCATAGATTGCGTTGTTTGATCCAATCTGAGGGGTGATTGACTTCCATACGTTGGATAAGTTGGTGGATTCAAATTAACCAACGTTGATGGAGTGTGGTTTCTTGTTTGAACTCCAACAGGAGAGTTACAAGTATCTCTCTCTGTATATGGAGAAGCCTGAAAGGTTAAGAGAGGTGTTAATGAAAACGTTTGGACAGAACACTCACAGTGTTACTTCTTTCGATATGCTCACACTCGCAAACAATTTCACGGAATATGTCGTTAGGAGTTCGGACTTCTGTTTGGTTGTGACATGGCTGACCATTCAAGCGAGGTGCAGCTTAATTAGAATAGATAAGTTTCAGAAAGAGGTTGCTGTTAAGTGAAAACAATAATTTCGTATAGTTACATGAACATTTGGTTTCACATATAATGTAATTCTAACTTACAAGGGTTAGTATGGGTTTCCATAGACTTGTTCTTTTTCTTGAATCCCATAATTGTAGATAGAAACCCACGTTTCATGAAGTCATCCGCATCAAACGGAGACGTCATCTTCCCACACCTTAATTTTTGAAAACTTAAATTATTTGGAATAGCAGTGAATATGGTTCCAAGGTTTTTTGAATAGGGTTAAAACATTTTTTATCTTTCAAGCAGACAATTTCTCGAAGGAATGATGTTATTTGCATCAGATAGTTTATTGATCAAAGTTAAAGTCATAGATAGTAAGGTTTTACATATAATGATTATACGTCTAAATTAGTTTTATAGTGAAATATTGGGAAGCGGTGAAAAGCGGAAACGATGATGTATATACGATTTGCTTCAAATGGTATAAGACAAAAGCAATTTAACTATAACAACGCATAATTTGAATGCCGACCGATCGTATCACCACGATAGAGGAATCAATCAATGATAAGCTTTGTTGAACAATCACATCACTAATAAAAACTTAGGACGAAAAAAATAAAGAAATGATTAGAAATCCGAAACAAAATACAAATTAGGAAATGCTTGAGTTCAATAGATGGTTAAAAACTGTTAAACATATTTATTACCTGGGGTTCCTCATTATACTGTTTATCAGCTGCAATCAACGTAAACAGAAGCAACTGCCGAAGCTTAATGAGAGATTACGTTGGGCCTCGATATTCCTTATCACCTCTTCTTTATGCCATTGATAATAAGGCAAAAAACTAAATTTAAAACCTGAAGATACTTCAAAGAAAGTGCGCAAATATTCCAATATAGCCAGAAAAGTATGAATGTAACTAACAGGTCATCGAAGTTCAGCACCAAACTGATAATATCGGATAATTTTCTAACTCTTGGTATCACCCAAACATTCGTAACTCTTGTTCGATATCGTGCAACTCAACTGGCATATGACTCTGCATCTTCCTTTTCTTCAAATATCGAAAATGTGGTGCATCATAAATGAAATAGTGTACGGCGCCGCTCAGTTGGCACGATGCAGAAATAATGAAAAAGCTGCAGACACCGTTTACAATCTCACGCTCATCGAGACTGGCGGAAAACAACATGTATATCCTTTGGCACCGGAAAAGGAAATATAAGCGTTAACAAACGTTGCAAGTAATTAGTAGAATTTCAAGAAACATGACCCAAAGCGATCTACAGTACTCCTGAGATGCGCTCTAATCAGACAGATTAAATCCGAATATTTTTGTGAACTTCAGTAGTACTAAAGTTGCACAAAACTTCTCAGTGACACCTTTAACTTATATGTATCTGTGTGAGAGACAGTTCACATCATTGCTCATTGCGTAAACGGTACTGTGTGTAGCTTGTAATTAACTATAGCCAGTTGTTCCAATCTTGTCACCTTGATCATCCAGTGAGGAGAAAACGTCATTAGTAATATGAAAACAACGGCCGAATGGTAGTTCAGTTGATTTGTAGTTTGAACTCTGTTGGTTGAAATTCCGTTCAGAGCGTTTATTTGTTTCTTTAAAGGTCATTGGCTCGTTTACTTCCTGGTCTAGCCGTTGGTTAGCCTTTACTCTGTGCTATTTTCATCATATTGGTTTGAGTTAGTTTTTCCGAGATCCAATTTCAGTTGGCGGCAATACCTTGTTCATCTCGACTTGTTAATATTTCTCAGCAATACTTGCACTTAGTTTGTTCTTGTACGTTTTCTTTATCAGTTTAACAAGGAAAGTAGAACTAGGTTGATTCTTTCGTTGTTTTCTGTAGCGATATGCTTACTTGTAGTTTGGGCTAAAGTATAGAACTAATCGAAGAGTTGTTATGGACTTCCAAAGATCTATCGATTGTTCGTTAAGTCATGAAAAATTGAATTAATAGTTGTTTCCCAATCGAGTTAAACACACGTTGAAAGGTTTTCGAGAATTTGAAAATAACATTCCAACAATGAAAAGTTTTCTTGATTTGATCAATTTTCCAAGGATTTTTTCTGATGTCAATTTAAAGTTGATGTTGGTTGAAATTTCGTTCAAATGCGCTCGTAAGCACGACCGCTCCACACATGAACAGCTTGTTGAGAAATGAAACCTTCTCATTTTCATTTTCTTCGAGCAAAAAAAAAATTAGCGGTGTCTTCTGGCAAATTCAGATTGTTCGTTTTCTCTTGAATTTCTATGGATTTCAATTATTTTTTCAAGTTTAATGTAATCTTAATTATATTGAAAAAAGAAGGACAGATGAAAGGAGCAAGGGAATAGAAGTAGCCCGAACTTTTTCAATATATAGGAAAATAAGATGGAAAAAGCGATGATTGGCCGTTCTACTTTCACCTGAATTTAAAATTAGAGCAATGTTTTTACGTGAAAGGGGGACGTTCGGTGGCTCAAAACCTCA
>CALQYR020007450.1:81770-140321 GCA_943334845.2 Auanema sp. JU1783 | reverse complement strand
AAAAATAGCTGGTACGAACTGTGTGATACCTAATGACTAACCATAAATGAGACTCATCGTTGTAGGCTAAACCATGGACAATATGCTCCCTTAGTCTCTTGTGAGATCTTCAGTCATACAAGTTAAGTACTTGATTCCCAAACTGAATTGTTTGAAACTGGCTTCTCTACTTTCGCTTATCTGTAACAAATGAGGAAAATGGACGGAATTAGAAATGAAACAAACACATTTGAATATGCAAATTAATAAATTGGTGGCTAAAATAATTTCGAAAATGATTCAAAGGTGTCACTGAAAAGCTTTGTGCAACTTAAGAACTACGGAAGTTCACGTATATTTATTCGGATAAAATCTGTCTGGTTAGAGCGCTTCTCAGGAGTACTGTAAGTCGCTTTGGGTCATGTTTTTTGAAATACTACTGACTACTTGGAACGATTTTTTCTTGGAACGGAGGGTTTTGAATGCTACACTTGTGCCGAGTCCTGGTAATCGAAAAGAAAATTCATGTTATTGTGCCTTGGGCCGTTTTTCTCTCTGTATGAAGTCAGCAGTCTCCCAGGTAAAACCTTTTTTCATGTGTATCTGCTCAATCGAGATTGCCAAACTCTCGTTCTCTGAGTAGGTAGACAGATTATAATATCACCTAAAAAGGATGGAACTTGTGTGAAGAATTATTTTTCATCTTATCTTCTGTAACTAATATTACATATATCATCTTAAGATAACTGGAATAAGTGTTTACTCTCAAATGATCTTCGAAGATAGTTAACAAACCAGCAATGATGCAACAAACAACTTCGGACACTTGTTTCTAGTCAATTGGAACAGTTCATGATCTTCATATTCAAACCAAACTAGAGAATTCAAGGTAGGTATACCCATGGAATAACTTTGATATAGTGCAATTGTAGGAAATCTCGAGGAACAAAAATGGTTGATGTTCTCCAATACGTATTTGGAAGAGAATAACTTCGCAAGAAATCCGATAAACAAATAATGCATAGTGAGTTGTAAATTTCCCTTGTAACTTGAACAACTGTAGTTAGCTTAACTATCAAAAGATTTCAGTTATTGAAATGAACCCTTCACGTCTACCAGACTCCGCAACAACTAGATTGTTCGAACGATTACTTGAATCATCAGCATTGTGTATGAGTATGAGTTTCTCGAAAAGCTGCCAAATGGAAAAGTTACTGATGCTCCATACTACAAAACGTGAATGGTACAAATCTGCAGACAAAAATTAATTAATTTATCGAATCATTCTCCTTTCGTTTCTGTGCAAACAAGAAGGTGACAAGTGGGCTGTCGTTCTCGAATAGAAAGTTTCTTTAAAGAACAAGAACAAATTTCTTAATGTTTCTATTTAACTAAAGAAGCTCGCTCATCGTATTGTCTGGTCTGCAGTCGTTTTTTTTGTGTTTTCTCAAAGATGCGCAGCGACAACTTTTTGCTCATTGAGGTAAAATCGGAAGTTTCAAAAGAGAAATGTTTGTCTTGCTCCATTGTCTCATCAGATTTTTTCGTTTCTAATTTAATTGCTTTTTCAATTAATTATTGATGGCAGTGTAATTACCTCCCTTGACTACAACACCTATTAGCGCTCATTCTCTCTATCAATCTAAAATATTTTTCGAAATGTTCACCTTTCATTCATCCTCCTCCTCCTTATAGTTCATATGAAAGTTCTTCCATTTCACTAACATTTGCTGTTCCATAGCTGATGACAATAGTTGATTTCAATAGTTAACCATTGCCAACGTTCAACTGGTTTTCCTTCAAATTCAAAGCTTCTCCCGATGTTTTCCGAACCTCAAAAGATTGAAAGAGAAAACATAAGAAACTTTTCACAACAAATCATAAAAAAAAACATGAAAACACCTTTGTGAAAAATAAAAAAATCGTCAAAATCTTTGTTTTGGATTTTCACTGGAAACACAATCACTTTACCTCAGAAGTTAATACGACGAGAACTATTTTGAAATCATTCTTTTCCATTTTCCTATCTTGTTTTTTCCCGCGAAGCTTGTGCGCTTTTTCGATTCTTCTCACTTACTATTTCATTGACAGTTCAGCAAAGTCTTTGAAGTAGCATCTGCTTCCATCATATCTTCAGCTAATAGTCTCAAATTTTTTTCACACCCCAAATATGGTGCTAGATGACACATACACACACACACAACCAGCACTATTTGCTCGACCAGCTGAAGTATAAAAATACAGATGGGCTACATTAGAGATATCCATGTAATATAAAAAGATGATGATAGATTACGAAAAATGAAAAGGATGTGTGAAGTTGTGGCAGAAAAATGTCTAAAAAGATTTCCACGCCTTATGCTTATTTAGCTGCTTCGTGGACTTTAACCAAATCTCCAAAAAAAGAAAAAAGAAATCGTTTGTCATCATCAAACGATTTAACTGTTTATCGGTCTTTTAGCTCTTTACATCGTTTTATATCAAAAAAATGAATAATTTTGACGAAGCAAAAATTAGTTCTATCCTTTCTAACAGAATGTAGCTATCACACAGTTCCCATTGCTTTTCTGCTTCTCCGAGCTTATATTCATCTAGATGACGACAGATCATCAAGAAAATATTTTTTTTGCTACAAAATTTGCATAGTCTCAAATGCTTCTTCCAATAAAAATTACCAAAAAAAGTCAAAATGCAACAAAAAAAAAGCAAAAAGGGGAGGAGAAGCAGCCTAAAGGATCAAATGAAACTCAATGCTCTCCTCTTCATCTTTCTATTGCTTGTTCAACTAAAATTCTATAATTTTGATCCAAAAGCCTCTTGAATATCTCAGACGTTCACGAACTATTCTTATTCGTTTGTAAAAATGACTGCAAGAGAAAGAGAAAGAAGAGAGAGAGAGAGAGAGAGAGATGTATAGATATTGAGAGAGATTTTGAAAAAACTCTTTGAATCACTTTAAATTCAAAACGATTTCAGGAACGAAACGAACGAAAACTTTATACACACAACACTAGCTTATAATCAAGTAAGTTTATGATGAAATAAACTATTTTTATAATATAAATTATATTATTTCTTAACAACATCTTTATGCTTTAGTGAATAGAGATACTGAATCTTGGGAGAAGCTTTGTGACAAAGATGATCGACGATGGTCTTTTTCCGTAGGTACTGCCGGAGCAATTCTTCCAAATTGTCATGATGCCCGTTGCAGGAGAGATGAGGAGGCAGCTGAGATTTGGTAGATTTCATGTCTTCAAATTATTCGTCTTCTTCTTAACCGTATTTGCTGTAATAACAGTTCTTAGGACATCAGTTGACAGGTATGTGATGGACATAGCCAATAACAGCAAAAATGAATTATTTAAATATTATAGTTCAGTTTTCAAAAAATTGTCTTTTTTGAAAGCAAATAAACAACCGTTGATTGTTGTTATAACGCCGACATATAAGAGAGCTACCCGACTAGCAGACTTGACAAGGTGAGAGAATATAACAGAAAAAAAAACATTTGAAAAATAAAAAATAAAAAATATTCAAATACTAATCAAACAATTGATTTGAGGATGGCAAACACGCTGATGTTGATTAAAGATTTACATTGGATTGTAATTGAAGATTCGGATACAAAGCTTGAATGCATTGAGAGATTATTGAATCGTACGGGATTGCCATATTCGTATTTAGCAGCTAAGACTATCAGTGGATATCCAAGTACCTCATCTTCGAAAATGAAAAATGACAATCAATTACTATAATAGAGCGAGGATGGTATCAACGAACAGTCGCTTTGAATTATTTGAGAAAAAATAGAAAACAAATTCTTGATGGACATAAAGAAGGCGTCTTGTACTTTGGAGATGACGACAATTCTTATGATATACGTCTTTACAATGATTATCTAAGAAACGTTAAGAAACTAGGCTTATGGGCTGTTGGTAAGCTGGCAGAGACTTCAATGTTCAATAATCAAACTAACTTTAGGTATGGTGGGTGGTACACCTGTTGAATCTCCAGATGTTGTAAATGGAACTGTTGTCGGGTTCAGAGTGAAATGGAATCCTTCTCGTATGTTCGCTGTTGACATGGCTGGATTTGGTATAAATCTACAAATGGTTTTCAAGTAAGATTGAGAAGTATATAACAGTTAGTACTATTTACCTTGTAGCTCAACAGCTGTGTTCGGTACATCTTGTGGTCGTGGAGGAGGAGCCCCAGAAACTTGTTTGATAGAAGATATGGGACTAACTAGAAAAGATATTGAACCTTTTGGTTATGAGAAAGATGTGAGAATAGCTATTTATCAACATCATTGATTGACCAATGTTATAGTTTGATCGGGATATTGTGGTTTGGCATACGAAGAGCAATCAGCCAAGTTATGATATGACCAAGGCTGACCTCAATGGGTTCATCTACGAGTATAAGAAAAAAGAGAACACTGTGAGCTTCATGCATAAATATTTTTTGTTTATTCATATATTCAGACAGAGGCAGAAAGTCCAAAGAAAGCTGAAGAGAAGGCGCAGGTGAAGATAGGTTAGATTACTGCAAACCGCAACATCATGTACTTTTCATATTTTTTAGAAGAGACCGTGACAAAAAAGCAGCAGGAGTAATAAATAGTTATATGAACTATGCTAGTGATCAGTTTTTATTCATTGTGATATCTACGGGTTAATGAAGATTTTTATTAACACTCTCTATCTTTTATTCGGCTCTGACCGGAAGAACAACTTCGCCAGCTTGAGCGCCTGCTACAAAAGGAGCTTTAGGATCAGTCTCTTCTACAGGAACCTGCAACAATTGAACTATGTGAACAATTCGAGATATATTAACTTACCGCAGCCCATTGAATTACAAACTTATCTTCTTTAGCAGGACCTTTGTCTCTTCGAATTTCCAAAGGAGCTTTGCTTTGAGGATCAACAAAACCATAAACGGGTCTCACCCGGAAACATTCATTATTTGAACATTTTACCTGAAAAACAAAGGTTAAGCATTATCAGGTGAAAGAACTTACTTTGAAGGCGAGACGATCATCTGTTAGATTCAGAATTGAGTGTGTGGCATTACCACCGTTAGCTTCGAACTTGCCGACTGGAGGTTCAACATTCAAAGTAAGCTTTTCGTCAGCCATATTCAACCAGTTCACACGGTTTGAACAATAAGAATGAATTATGAGCAGAGGCAGAGTTCACGGCTTTACGTGACTCACGTGGAAAATTTCCGTGAAAATGCAAATGGCTACAGCCGAAAATTTTTTCAGAATAAAATACTTATAACTATTTTTGGGATGGAGCAATTTGGAATTCATAATCAGAAACATCTTGTTATTTTGATTTTGATTCATCACAGAGAGAGGTAGAAGGGGTTGATGTTATTAAGGTTCTCCTTGTGTTTCCAAAATAGTGGTTGTTCACTCATTCAGCACATCAGGGTATTATTGGACGATTCAAAATGTAACTGGATGTTATTGAATCATTTGATCTGTACTACAACGAAACAAACTACATGTAACAATGATGAAAGATGATTCCAAGAAAACAAATTGTGCGATTTGAACTCTAAAAGTTTCTTGGTCCATAAAAACGTTCTTTATACGAAAATGATGGCATTGAAGGAGATAGAGAGAGAAAGACAGATAGATAGGGGAGAAATGTGAGAGAGGACAAAAGATCAGGTGTGGTAAAGTAAAAGCTTATCAGTGGACATTTAATCTCTTTGAAAATCTCCTATTATATGCTGTTCGTTATCGTAAGGAAGAAAAAAAAGAATGACTATAAAAGGATTTTCTTCCATTCCTTTTATCAGTTCGTCTTCAAAATCTTTTGCGAGAATGAGGGGAATTCTAGCTGCAATCCTTTTGTCTGTTTTGTACATTCAAGCCGTTGACGGTTTTGTGAGTTTTTACTTGACAATATGCAAATGAACCATTTCATTTAGCTTAACAAATGCAGCATTTGCATCGACATCGCTAACAGAGCTAAGAAATCTGGATCAGGTTTGTGATCTTTACTTCCATTATGTACAACCTTGCCATTCTGTAGATTCTGAAAGCGTTACTAGGGCTAAAGCATTGATGGCAGCAGATTCCTATACAGGAGATTCTCATGATTTTTATGTATCTGAACTGAAGTATTCATTTGAATTTGAGATAAAATTACTAATTTGAATACTCCTAGTTGTCACTGGGATAAATACTATTCCGACGCTAACTTCCCTCTGATGACAACTTTCCCAGCAGCCACATGTGGAGACACCGCTTGCTGTCCAGCATCTGTAAGCGTGATGAATGAATTAAGATAACGAATACAGAAAAAATAATCTTAAGTATCAAATCTCAAATAACACCATTGTGGATAAGACCGGGACGAACACTCACTTCACACCTAATGCTTGTGTTGTTCCTAAAGTAGTTCTTTTGCATCACACAGTTACCGAAACCATTGGTGATACACTCAATGTTTTTGCTAAAAATGGACTCTCCGTTCAATACATTGGTGCTCTCAAAGCTCTTCAACTAATAAGTCATCTTTCTTTTGTAGTGGCAAGAAACGGAACCGTGTACCAACTTTTCAATGATGCAGTCCGAGCTTGGCATGCCGGTAATGGAAAGTTTGGAAACGTCAGTGACGTTAACACCTATTCCGTCGGAATTGAAATAGTAAACCACGGAGATGAAGCTTTCGATCCTCTTCAGGTGAGAAACTATTCCAGTTCCTGAAATAGCTAACTTTTAAACACAGATAGAAGGTGTAAAGGCATTGGTCAAAACTCTAAAGCTTCGTTGGAGAATCAGTGATACCTACGTTATTGGACACATGGAAATTGCGTAAATCAAAAAGAGAAATATCAAATCATTTCATAAACTTCAGACCCGGACGTAAGTCAGATCCTTCTGGATGGTTCCCATGGAGTGGCTTGGACGATTATTTGGGAATTTTCCCGGGACTCTACAATACAAACTTGACTTCAGCCCAACAAGCTCAAGTTATCTTCAATGCTTCAACAGTTGGATCTCAATCGTTAATACATTCTATTCAGAATAAATTAAAAAGGTAATTTCAAGCTTGCCTGATTTTGGAGTGTAATAATGAGCTTGTAGATGGGGATATGACTACTTACCCATGACAGCAGGAGTTGTTGATGAAAACACGAAAGTGAACATCCAGTCCTTCAATCGTAGATACGTTCCAGAGCTTTTCATAAAAGAGGTACGAACTAATCAAAAAAGTTTTTCACAATGTCTTTTGTTGCAGAAAATCATCGCTGAGCAGATTGTTTTCAATCCTGCTAACGAACAATGGTACAAACTGTCTGACGAAAGACTCAACAAGTTATTCGTTCTCTCAGCTCCTATGCAATGAGTATTCAAATGATAAAGAAACAAATAAACTAGTAGAAAATGGATTTTATGTTTGATTCTCTTTGTTAATCTTATAATACGAAGACAGCTGAGGCGACTGAATACGATAAAGAATCGAGTCAAGCACTCGAATTTCAGTTGGTGACAAATGATGAAAACTAATAGTTTCTTCGGCGAAAGCCTCCATTCCCTTAATTACAGTCATATGAATACGTTAAGAATAATAAAAACAGACTTTGAAAACTTTGTTCATGGCAAATTCCTTGTTTTCTTCGTTCCTTTCCATTATTGTGTTCATGGGTTCTGGATGAAACCGTTGCTGTCCTTTCGCATTTCTCGTATCGATCGGGAAAATGTTTTTGTGTGAAAAACACCTATAAATAAAAAACATGATAGATAATAGAAACAATGGCATTTTCCATGTAATTTTCTAAAATCACATCTCTGACGAGTAGTTTCTAGACGTTCATAACGTCTAAGATAACAAATATAATTTTACGAACGTTAAGATATCATGAAAAAGCATGAAAACAATTGTGCAAACAATTTGAACTCATGAAATGAGGTGTTGTACCTGCTCATCTCCAAATCTTCATAGGGGCCATTCAAGGGACATGCTGTTATATTAAAATATAATTCTTCAGCAAATATGCGAAGCGCTTCTCGCGAGATAGCATATGTCGCTCCACCAGACACATAGCCATGCTCCTGCAATTCAATCAATCATTCTATCTCTCGAATATCCTTATAGTAACTTACCAAATAAGGTTTATATGTATGTCCTATTAAATATGGTTTATTATGATCAAACTGTGAAAGGAACTCTTTCAAATGTTCAACAATTACGTAACTGTCATCGTCAGCCTCAAATAATTGAAGTTTGTAGAGTGCTGTAGATGTATTATAAGAAACCTTTAAATACCATTCAAAGTCTTTTGATATCTCTTGATATATATGATAAAAGGCATAGCGAGATTTGCGAAATAGTTTATACCAAGAATCTGGCATATTATGGAATACTGTCGTATAAGGAATGGATTCATCATCCATTGAATCTGAAGTGAAGAACTGGCCGTTGTCACATCTTTTCAACCATGTACTGTTAATTGCTTTTACCTTTAAGTATCTATCTTATGAATTTGGAATAATTTTTGAAAATACCCGTGTTGAATGATATTTTTTTGATGTTTGTACCCAACAGAACAACTTTCCCTTTTTAGGAAGAAGCTTAGCTGATATCGACTGATTAGTCTCCTGTATTAAGTCGGCATGCGTTCTCAAATAATAAAACGGCTGAGAAAGAGAAGAGAAACAAGACAAACCTCTCTTCTTCATAAATGATAAAAAAATAAAAGAAATATGCGATAATGAGGCAAACAACGACTATTCGAATAAGCTGCTTCACAGGAATAGAAATGAGATTTACAAAGATCATACAAGTAAACTGACTTCTTGTTTTAATTGAATATATTTATTACCTATTAGGCACATTTATAATATAAAGTATGCTATAATATAGAAATCGTATCGATAGAATATGCGTGTAATCAATTGTGAATATATTTAGATAACGATACTATTTGCCCTTATAAGTGATTCATGAAACCAATGTAGAAGGACTTACTCCCTCAATGTACCTTCTACATAGATCAGACATCTTGTAGAACGATGGGAATCACTTGTTTATTTGATGGTAAGTACTTTAAAGCCATCCATTTTGGTAACCAGTAATGACTAGGCGTTATCTGTGAGTGAAATGCTTCATAGGTTGTCGAATCACCATCGTAGAAAGCCATTTGACCACGTGATAGATAAGCCAACCACCAGCCATAACTTGACATTGTTGCTACAAAAATTACATTTACTCATGTTACTTATCGGTTCTATAATTAATCAATCATCTGATTCTGCTGATGTCCGCCACATGTTGCTCAGTAACCGTCTCTACTATGAGATGAGGTTTCATCTAAGCTTTCATTGACCAAAACAGAATGATTTGATTCGTGGAAAAAAACAATGCGGAACATATTTAGTGAACTTACACGTTAAGAGGACTTTGTCGCAGAAACGACGACTGAACTCCCAACCAACTGTTGGTCTATCTCTTTCATCAATCTCCGCTATATAAGTCCTCTTGAAGTTGGTAAAAAGCATTTGAGCCCAAGGAAGATCATTTGTCATGACATAGATATCAACTTTACTTTCAAATGATTCTGAATGCAAATGTATTATGATACCATATTTGAATTTCACCTAATGAAATCATATGAGACAGTGCTGCAATAGTGAAGTCAGCTTTGCTGTAAGCATTATTCAGTATTTTCTTGTTGTGTGATCGATGGACATGAACGCATAGACTGCAAAATACGAATTTTTGAATAATTCCATTACATAAAAAATTCTGAAGTTACTTTCTTCTGAAATATCGCGAGTCTTTAGTTTCTTTGAAAAGTTGATGACCCGCATGGAATCCTACGGTGGCAGTTGAGGTGAAAAAGATGTTCAACAATTCTTTTGGAAACGAATCAAAGTATTTATAACTCTTTAAAAGATGTTTATAAAATAGATCAAAACATGATCATTTTGATACCTTTGAGTTGGAAAACTTAACTTGAATTGTAGTTTCTCGTTGTTTACTTATGTATTGATCTAAACTTGAATCATGACTACAACATTTTTTATTTTGGACAATAACCAAATTGGGACAAGAACAGTAGCTCTGAAATCAAAGATCTGTATTGATTTGTCTTTGAGAATGACTCTTAACTGCGTTATGAGCATTAAAAAGATATCGACTAATCTCAGGATATACTTTTAATATCTTTTCAACTCCTTCTTTGGTAGCTACATCTGTCATTACAGGTGCTCTGAAGAAGAAAAAAAATAATTTTGTAATTATGCAAGTGAGAGCAGTAACCTATTAGTATCGTATGCCAAAGATATGAAAGACATCAACTCAAACATAACATCACCAACATTAGCTCCTGCTCTAGTGCCTGAGAGAGAGAGAGAGTAGAACTTCAAATGAAACAATTCAATATTTCTTTTTTACTTTCTAAAAATCCATCTAAACAGAAATCGTGAGAGGGCTTGGGTGTTTGGTCTAATCCACATGAAGACCATTTAGATAATCTAATTGATGAAGTTAAGAATAGAAAAGTAATATAGCTTACTCTACGATACAAATGAATATTGTGACGATTATGATACAAAAACTAAGTTGACGAGAACACGACCTCATCCCATAGAATATTCTTATTTGAAATAGTCACATAATACTACTTACTTCGTTCTCAATTTCCGACATATATAGATAAAGAATTCAAATAAAAAAACTGCTAATGCATAAAATCGTCCCTCCTATAGATTCAGATCGAATCGTAATCCCTCCATTTCATCTTAATTCCGAGAATAAAGTAAATAGTGGTTTTATTAAATTTTAATCTAACTTGACATACTCCTGTTCTTTGATACACTTCTCGAAACGTGAATCTACACGTGGCGTTTAACGTTCACGTGAACTTTCACTTCATGTTACTCATTCTGACTTTTTCGCGGTTGTGAGCGGCTGTGCATTATAATATGAGCAAACATCAAATATATATATAAATAATTTAATTTAAATCAAATCAGTTGCATCGTCAGATATATCAACGTGTAAACATGCAAAGCAACAGATCAGCTTGTAAATT
Organism: Auanema sp. JU1783; assembly: GCA_943334845.2. Taxonomy (NCBI): domain Eukaryota; kingdom Metazoa; phylum Nematoda; class Chromadorea; order Rhabditida; family Rhabditidae; genus Auanema; species Auanema sp. JU1783. The sequence continues at coordinate 129,281 of CALQYR020007450.1, read as the reverse complement.
GAAAAAAAATTAAATTCATATGTTAATAGCTGACCTGCTGCTTTATAATAAATATTGTTAATATAGTAAAGTTTCATATATTTTCAGATAAATTATTCTGCACATAGTGCTTGAATTAACTCTTAATTAGCATTATCTGCAGCAGCTGCAGCAGCCAACGATCGAAATACTTCATTTGGGTTGATCAACTCATGAAGGTATTTGTATCTGCCACCCTGGAAGTTGTAAAGTTATTGATTGACATCATTGTATAAACTACTTCTTTGAATTCTTGAACAGTGTGTCCTTCTCCTCTTAATATCCATTTAGTGGTTAAAAGACCATCGACTCCTACTGGTCCTCGAGCATGAATGCGTCCAGTTGAGATTCCAACTTCGGCCCCTGTTATAATTATCATAATTATTCCTTATAGATCGGAAATGAGTAATACCGAGTCCGAAACGATAACCATCAGCAAACCGTGTAGACGAGTTGTGGAAAGCACATGCACTATCCACATGTCTGAGGAAGTATTCGGCTGTACTGTCTTCAAATGAACAAAGTTAAACTCTCTAGTCTGATGTGGTGCATTACCGTTGTTTGTAACAATAGATTCAGTATGGCCTGATCCATATCGGATGATATGAGCTACAGCATCATCTGTATTATCAACAACCTGAACGATCATTGTTCAATTAAGGAAAAAAGGTTAGTGTCAGTCAAACCTCAAGGGTGCATTCTAAACATCCGTATTCGAACTTCAAACTCTCGGCAAGTGGAGGACCGAACTTGAGCATAGATTGAAGTTTGGGTCCGGCGTGTATTTTGACTCCTTCAGTCTGAAAATAAAACATGAAAATCACATATATGTTACTGAAAGAACCTTGAACATTCCACATAGTTGGTCAAAGAATGGAGTGTTAACAAGATCTCTGTGAATCAAAATAGTTTCAACAGCATTACAAGCTGAAGGATAGTCACATTTTGAATCCCTCACAATGTCCAGAGCCATCTGAAGAGATTTCAAATTTACAACCTTAATTTTCCATTTTCATCAAATTACTTGTTCATCACAGTCCTTATCAATATACACGTGACAAATTCCTTCAGCATGCCCAAGAACTGGAATTCCCTTGCTTTTCTCCTGCATAGTTCGAACTAAATCAGAAGATCCACGTGGAATGACTAAGTCAATCATATCCTGAAAATTTCTTTAACAATCACATGTGAAAGAAACGGGCGGACCTTCAATTGAAGAAGTTCAGCTACATCTTCGCGACTTCTAACTAGTGTTACGGCGTCTCTCATTTCATATCCATGAGTACCAAGAGCTTCCTTCAAACATAAAATGAGAAAATAACTGTTGAATCACTAACTTGAACAATGCTGTGAAGCATGCGGTTACTTTCATCAGCTTCTTTTCCTCCTTTCAACAGAAGAGAGTTACCAGAAGCCATGGCCAAACTAGCTACCTGTAAAGTATTATTTAAGATCACTCTCATAACCTATTCAAATACTTGTGGGAGACAGTCTGGTCGAGACTCGAAGATAACCATCAATGATCCGATGGGTACGGTGACTTGTTCCAAATACAATTTATCAGATACTTTAACCTGAAAATAAAAGTTGGAAAGTTGATAAACTTTTGCTTTCTAACTTTTCTGAGCGTTCTTCCTATTAGAGTTTCAGCTGAATCAGCAATGGTTAACAACCCACTATGGAGATCATTAATCTTGGCTTTAGTCATCTTCAGACGATTCAATAAAGCAGGTTCCAATCCTTAAATAGTCATGAACACTTCTCTGAACTTAATCAAATACCGTTGGCTTTGGCAATATTCATATCAGCTCTGTTTGCTTCAAGGATATCGTTTTCTCTTGTGACCAGGAGGCCAGCCAAATGACGGACCATAGCAGCTCTCTCGGAGTTAGATAGTCTCGATAATTGTCTTCCAGCATCTCGGCCTTAAACGGGAAGCGTTCATAAAACATGATCCCTTGTAAGAAATTCAAGATAATATTTTGGTCAAGAGCATAGTTTGGTCATTGAGAACGATAAGATATGAATTTATAATTCGATAAAGTGATCTGTTCTTTATCAATTTGAATGACCAGACAGTCATGATATTTGAAACGTGCTCACTCTCGTTGATAGCTTGTGTGAAACATTGAAAAAGATTTACATTTTGAAGCAACTTCCTCTGTTGGAGGTCCCTCATGACTGTGAGTGCGGCAGAACATTGTTCCGATTTTCTTTCCAGCAACAGCCTCAGTTATAGCGTTTTGAGATAACCCATTGGTGATAACTGTTGTTACGCCGTTCTCTAAAGCATGGACACAGGCTTGAACCTAAACATCCTTTCTGTTACTTAGGTGCAAAAAATAGTTCAAACTTTGCTCTCCATTCCTCCTGTACCGAATTTGCTGTTTGCTCCGAATACTACATGAGCACTTTCACTGGGGACAAATGTGTGCAAAAGACGTGAACCTTCCATATCAGGTGGACCTAATGCAGGATATCACTGTGAACTATGGAACATTCTGCTACCCACCTGTATACACTCCATTAACATTTGAAAGAATAATGAGAAGTTCTGCTTCAATTTCAGATGCCAAACGAGCAGCGAGGGAGTCATTGTCAGATATGTGCTGCAATACCAACGTTGTAGATCAGAGTAGAAAGACATCTATACCATATTAAGTTTTGGATCTGGAGCAACAGCATCATTTGCATTAACAATTGGAATAATATTGAGGGAGAGAAGGCTTTCAATAGTTGCTTGGAGATTTTTTCTTCTTTGAGGATCATCGATGTCTGGCTTTGTTAATAAAACCTTCAAAAATCAATATACTTTACTCTTTTGACAAAACATACTTGAGCAACGGTTATTCCATATTGTTGGAACAGTTGTTCGTATAAGGACATTAAGCCTGGCATTCCAGATGCAGCACAAGCACGTTTATCTGCTGCCATTCCCGAAGGACCCCTAAGACTACATATTCGAATTTCTTCGTTTGATTATTAGGTAAACTAAGATGAAAACGAGAAGTTTTTCATTTCCATCAGTGTCTCCCATTATTGCAGTACCTAAGCGTTTGACGCATGCTCATACTCATGACAAGTTCCTGACGAAGTTTTTGTCGTCCAAAAGCGACAGCTCCAGAAGAGACAATTAACATTTGACGTCCAGCTTGTTGAAGCTCAGATACCTACAAATTTTCCTTTTCATCAATGCTCATAACATTTTTTGTGTTTGGATATCCAGAAAACAAAAGAGTACTTTGAATGCTGAGAGAGATGTCTTATCATTATGTTGACCTCTCTCACCATTCCGATGATAACTGTTGAGAAGGGGTAATAACAAACCTTTTCTCAACATAGAATTCTTTTCAATAATAACTATAAGAATATTGGGAAACAAATGAACAAACCTGTTCAACGATTGAAGCTAATCTACCTAGTGCTAGGCCGCATTCATCTTCACGTGTGATGACAGCACTTCCAAGTTTTACAACAATACGCTCAGCATTTTTAAGTTCAGTTCGTGTATTAATAGACATGTGATGTTTACGAGATTTGGTACTGCAATCATTATGTTTAACTTTACAATTCAAAATTGCGTTCTACCTGAAGTTTCCATTTGAATCTCCAACTGGTACAGCTCCAACCGAGGTGATTGGTGTTACTGCTGGTACTTGAGCTGCTGTGACTGAGGAGGCTTTTCGTGAGTTCTGAGCCTGGAACACGACCATATTCAAAAAAAACAGAGAAAGTTTTGTAAAAAACCTTTTTAACATTGATAACTGTTGTGTTGCCCCGAGATAGAAGCCTTCTCGACTGTCGAGTGGCGATAGGCACAATTCGCATCATTTTTGTGCTAAAAAAAATAATTATAAAGAATTGAAACAAAAGAGAGAAATGAACACGATTGAAACATAAATGGTCAGGAAAGAAGGCGAAAGAGAAAAAACTGAATTCACATGCTTTCATCGATGATGGTCAGTTCGAATGACCGCAGCTTCTGCTGATATCAAGACATGATATTTCCAGCTTTAACGAATTGATAAGATGAAATATTGAGAGAAAATTAGACAAAAAGTATGAAATAAAGTAGTTTAATATGGATGCTGATAGTTAACTTCATTAAGGTTCACTCAATGCAGATGATTACAAATGATCAGTTGAAAATGAAAACCAAATAAGGCATTCCGAACGATATGTTATGATTAAAAGAAACAAAGAACGTTTGAATGAATGGATATCTCATATCCTATCGAGTGATACGGAAATTTGTTGCTTTTCCCACAAAACAACCGATCTGCACGTACCATGTTCCACAAAATGGATCTTAATCTTCTCACTTCACGTCTACTATCATACGTGGAATTTTTCACGTAAAACCTATTCTAACGCGCTGTCACGAAAAGCTCTGCTGAATGATGATAAAAGAAATGAGAAAAGAAATATTTTTTTGAGAAAACAAAACGAAAATTCAGAATCATTCAACAACACTGACCGACCCTTTGTGCTTCATCTTATCGTGTGTATGGAGAACTAGCCAAGTGACAAGACGAACACAGATAGAAAGAGAAAGAAGGAGGGAATATTTCCCTATCAATCTTTTTCTTTTCAAACGACCCAATCAAAGTAGTTCATGTCTTTTCTTCTTTTAAGATATCGATATGCTATATTTACATGAATACAAAGCAATAAACATATGATATGCCATAGGTTAAGATAAAACGCTAAACCATACCCACAAACACATATCATCCTCAACTCATCAACAAATCAATAATTATTTTTTATTTGAAAACGATTAAAGATGAGATCAATATAAGACAAGAGAGCCATGTTGGCATAAAACTTTTCTTGAGAAACAATCATGATATAGTTTTATCAACAGTTTATACTTGGCAGTCCGCCAATTGCAATCGTTTGCCATATAGGGGGACAGAGTTCGATGTACTATTTATCTTCAAATACACATAACATATAATTTATTTATTTTCAATTCATCTATTAAATTATTCTGACAATTGTTTGAGAATCAGCGAATATGAACGTCATGAACCAGTTGTAATCCGTACGATCTCGAGCCCTCATCTTCAAGTTTTCAAACTCGGTTGGATTGTCAACGACATCTGAATTTGATCATTTTGAATAATACAACTAAAAGTAAATGATACCAGCTGGCGATTCAACAAGAGTTACTAGAGCTACTTCAATAGCTGGCTCACTCACATCTACATCGTCTTCCTGATATAATTTAAGTTATCATAAAAACGATAGTTAAACTACTTTGGAAAGAACGATAGTAAACTGCTTCTCATCCGTATCAGCGCTTCCTTGTGTTAATGTGACAAAGTAAGTTGGCCTTTTACCATAAACATCCAAATCTTAAATTTCCATTATCAAACCGATCCCAATTCACATGCAAATCGTGTGAGACTGCCATGCTAATCAGTCTTTTGGGTGCAAATAATCGTGATAATAGCAATCCTTGCTAATGAAAATTAATTTTTACCAATTTTAGTCATTGACCAAGAATACAGTTCATAGCCATTGATGGGGCTTAAATGAAGGGAAGCTCTGTTGAACTCTCCTATCACCTTGAGTACTATCATTAATGATACACTGAGTGTGAACTCACGGAAAATGTGCAGCTAACCAGCTTTGGTCCTGCTTTAACCTTCTCAATCAAGTGCAGTTCAACTTCATTTCTCAACTTTGGGAGTTGATTAGTAACTTTCCACAACGTTTCACTGAAATTCCTTTGATGAGATTGAAACATGGAAAACAGGTACTGTGGAGGGAAATTTGTGTGGATAGAGTTATAGTAAGGCAGTCTGCAGTATGAGTCTATGACTCCTGTACAGTTTGGTGATTGTGCTTCAAAGAAGCTCTCCTTAGGAAGGCTGCTTACGTGACTGTAGAGTGAAAAGAAAATATATGAAAGAGAACCATTTAAAAATACTTGTAATCAAGTCCTTGTATGAAGATAGCAGATTCATCAGAAATTACCTGATCTTGATGATCCGTAATAGTCCGATGAGTATTCTGAAAGAAGAGAATTATACAGAACGCGTTAGCAGAGGTGTATTACTATGGCAATCATTCGTCGAAGTCTCGGGTGTTCGTACGAATTACTGTATGGAGAGCTTATATTATTAAAAGTTGCCAAAATGAAAAATAGGAAAACAACGAAAAGATAACGGAAAGTATTGATTCTGTGGTACTTTTCATTCAAGAAGATGAGGCAATTCTGAAAAAAAGTTTGAGAAACGATAAGCTACTACAAGAGAACTTACTGTGTTCAGAACGATGATGAAGGATGTGACTAGAGTAATCACACCAATTATGATTAATGGATTGATTTTAGTTCCTGAACGTCCGGTTATGGGAACATAGAGTTGGAATAACTGATAGATTATGTACGAAAAATATATTAATGCCGGTGATATGATGATCAAAGTGACTACTGCTTTCACGGCTGTCCTTCCTTAAAAGGAATTGTGATGATGAGTCTTGTCATGACTAACTTACTTTGAGGGACGAATAATTTACAAACAAACTGGCTCATTAAAGACAAGGACAAAAAGTTGAGCAAGATGTAAGCGGATGATATCTTATAATATGTTAATAGGTAAATGCAGACAGCAAGGATAACATTGACGCTGTCCATATACTTCTCTTGTTTGTCCCAAAATGCTGTTCCCTAAAGATAGTTTGTTCCACAAAGTATTCGAAGAGTAGGATAACCCTATAATCATTTTGAAGATAGGAATGAGCTTTGAATCCAACAATGAGCAGAGGAAGAATGAAGAAAACGTAGATGAAGTTAGGCTCTTTCCACCTACAACAAGATTACTGTCAACCTTCTACTACTACTTACCATATCTGTGTTAATCCAAATACATAAAGAAGAGCTATTACTCCCAGCAGTGATAGGAACATGAAGCCAAAGACGAACAAGTGATTCAATAAAGATTTCGATAAATCGTTTGGGGAATAAACCATTCGTTTCAATCTCATACCAACCATAAGCCAAGTCAAGAAACAGAAGAAGTAGTTCAAATATTCTCCTAAGATATTAACATGATAAGAGTTGAAGTGTCAAATGTTTACCGCTGGATTTTGAGTAATAAATAGTGAACATGCCAAGAAAATCGTAGTAAACCCATTTGGCTGAATCCTCATATCTCCAAGGCTGTTCCAAATAAGTGTTTTTCATAATAGATGAAACAACACTCAAAACATTATCACCGGCTCTGAAAAAGAAAAGATGGGTGTCAGGGTCCGAAGAGAAGTTGGAAAATGATATAAACTTGTTTATGGAATTGTACAATGGTTTACCTTTGTATAGCTCCAGAAGCTATTTTATCTTCTTTATCATATTCGGTGTGATAGATCCAACCATTCACAACATAAGCTATATCCAATCCTATAAAACGGTTGAGAATAATCATTATTTGTTTCTAACCTGATAATCCACCAAAATCTCTAAAAATTCTGAAGTCTGTATCAGAAGGGATGATTCCGGACTGGAACAACTCTTGGCCCATAACACTGCAGTATGGATGAGGCGCGTTTTGGAGATAGCTCTGAAGTAACCAAGAGTTCTTTGGGCCAGCCTTAAAGTAGAGGGTACTTGTATAATCAAATGTTCATAATGTCCTACTTGGAACAACACTTCTCTTCCACTGCTGCCAGCTCCTTCCAGGTTGATGAAAGCTCGAATATAATGTCTCCATGGATGCTGAGTGATAAATCCATGTGAAGCATGCAATCCATATTCTTCAGCTGGAAACATAACTGTTTATGATGAAAAGGAGGAAGGATGACCTCCATTAAATAAGAACACGATGTCGTACTTCAGAGTTTCTTGATGAGCAGAGAAATACGTCAAAATTTCGATCATAATGGAGCATGATACCTTAAAACTTGTAAGGTATTTCCTTCACCGATATAAACACGAACAGCGTCATCGGTGGCTCCAGGAGAATCGAAGACAGTATCGAAGTGACAGTTTATCATCAGAGCATGTTCACTTGGCTTCTCTTTCGGTCCAATGCGAGCCACTTAAAAGCATATAACTTAACAACAGAAGATAAAAACAACAACAAACCGATGTTAGTGACATTAAAGTAACACAAGGTGTAAAACCCGCGGAAGCTGATGTCAAAACAATCAGTTGGTCTCTAAGAATCTGTGATTTCATGGATAAGAAAATGAAGTGATACCTGTATATCAAACTCAAACCGATTATAGTTAGTAGCATCAAACTTCTTTTGCAGATCATCAAACTTTTCCAAAAATAGGTTGACAGCATATGTCTGTAGGATAAGAAAGAATCAAAACATCTGATAAAGAGTAATAAAACCTCAGCTGCAACAGAGCCAGTTGGTCGTGGTCCATAAGCTGTTATTTCTTTGAGAAATGAACGTGCACGTTCTTCACTGAATCCTTTCAAGTCATTAGATGATCGTACGGATGGATACAATCTATATATGGAAAACATAAGAAAAACAAAAAAAATTAAAAATATAACTCAGCAAAGCTGGCACTCCAAACTAATGTAAATAAAAGCCACAAAAAAGTAATTATAGCACAAGCTTCTCGATATACTTCAATCTTATTTTCCAACTGAAAAAATAAATAAAATAATTTCAAAAGTTTAAATAATAAAAACTTTGTTTTCTTCAACTACATGATAGTTATGATCCAATTCAGCTTTTTCATCATTCACATGGCCAGTTCTCCTACTCCTAATATGGAGATCCATTCTTAAATTGGAAACGATGAGAAAACTAGAAGAGTAACAAGTAAAGAAATGTGGATGGTACTAGAGAGAAACAGAGAAGAGAAGGGGGGTTCCCTCAAAAACATAAATCTTCACAAACATATAATCGATATTGGTTTATTGATTGTTTTTCTTTTAACTTCAACTCTCTGTGAGCATATGAAGAGATTGAATGAAAACCAATGTGTGTACTACCAAATGATTTTGATTGTTTCAAATGTTCAAAGGATATTATCAGTAAATCAATTATCTATTATGCCATAAACTTACTAATGGTATTGATTTGAAATGAATTTTAAAAATAAAAATAATAAACCAAATAAGAAATATTGTTTATTTGTATGGATAAAGCTGTACCATCATGAGATCTATCTATATATATAAGCTTCAGATACAGAGAATGTATTATCTGTAACATAAACTTCTCAAAGAAAGAAATAAAAATGAATTCTACTTTAATTCTTCTTCTTTGCACTGCCATTTACATAACTTCAACTCAAACTATAAATAGTTCTGATGAAGCTAATGTTGAGGATATTCAAATTGTTTTACCTCATTTGAATCGTAATTCATCTTCAGAGAATATTGATTCAAAATCTGTTCAGGAGTTCCATGAATGGATTATCAATCAATTGAAACCTTTCATAACTGTAGAATTACTTCAGAAGGTAGGCATCTCATTCATATCCAATACTTACAATCTATTTAAGTTGATGAAGCAGATCGAAACGCAAGAGCATTAGATTCATTGGAATAATATTTTACGTCAAATACGTGAAGCTCAAAAATACTTTTTATTTTCTTATTTTATGATGCGATGACCGGTTGTGCTCTCTTATTACAATAAATGAGATTTTTATTTTTATTTCTTATAGATAGATATATATGTATATAGTATGGGCTGATTTATTTCTTTCCATAGTATGGATATCCTCCGTAGCCACCGTAACCACCGTAACCTCCTCCATAACCGTAACCACCATATCCTCCATAGCCTCCATACATTCCTGGATATCCCATCATCATACCGCCACCAAGTAAGCTACCAAGTAACATGCCTACAAATAATTAATTTTGAATTACACAATAAAAATGAATTTACCTATAGCTTCAGTTGTCTGGATAATGACGAGAAGAGCGAGAATTGAGTAAATGAAATTCATATTTGAAAAATTTGTTTGATACAACTTCATAAACGAAAATTCCTTTTATACAGCATTTGTCTTCTCTGTCCGCCTAACTCGGATTTTGGTCTTGAACTAAAATCAGAAAAACAAGAGTTTGCTGACCATATAATTGTCATTGTGGACGACGTCACGTCCTGAAATTTATTTTCTCATATGATTTTTCATTAAAAAAAAACAATATATTTACCAAACTTCTGATAATCTCTGATCAAGTGATAGCTCTTACTTCACCTTTCTCCATTTCTCTCATAATTTGAAAACTTTTCAAATTTCCTTAATTGAACACAACCGGTTTGTTTAACGAATTCGAAACATGTGTTCCGTTTCTCCCAATAAATGATAAGTGGAACTCTGTGTATCTCCGAGTAACCACCTGAAATACCCAATGTTCTACTCAAATTACATAGGTTACAAAGATTTTCAGATCAATGATATCACTAGGTTGATCAGTTGCATCTGTAAATGAAACTTTTCTGATCGAACAACAATTTTTTAAAAGAATTTTACGACAAACGACTGACTTGAAGCGTTACGCGACCACCTTCCAACGTTTTTTTGAAGTTCAGACCAGTCTGTGATTTAAAAGATTTGGATCTGAAACTGTTTTTTGAAATGTTTTCATTTAATTCATAAAAAGAAAAGATAAATGAAAGTGAAAAGGAAAATTTTAAAAAAAGCTTAACAGACCGGTATGTTAAATGAAATTCCATGTGTTCTCAATATTTTTCGGAATCGGTTAAGCCGGAAGAATAGTTAAAAGGAGGTACTATCAATATGCTATGGCTAAGCTACCACCAAAATAAGCTATCATAGATCAGTGTTTTTTGGAGGAGTGTGAATAATCTCATTTTATTACCCGGAAAAAACAATTGAAGGTCATTACCATATACTTTTTTATATATCTGTTTAATAAGACGTATCAAGTTTATTCACTGTGTTACTTTGATTTGCAAGTTGGATCGAAATGTTCGAAAGAGTTCGTAAGCGATGAAGAGAAAACAAACTGCCAAAGCATGAACTGGACGTAAAAGCTTCATTGGTGCTGTTGAAAAAAGAGTCGAAATCTTCCATATATAAGCTTCTTCAACATCTTGTTAAGGCAGATTCAAGCAATGGAGTCAGAGAAGCAACTTATTCAACAAGCTAATAGCTTGAGAAAGATTGCCTTTACAGGTATCGCTATCAGGTACCTAATAATACTTTTTTGAATTGTATACTATTTTTTATTTTTTAAGTACTGTGGCTGCTTTGACTTGTGTCATCATTGTTCCAGCTCTCTACTCATACGTTCAATATGTTCAGAGCTCTGTCCAAACTGATGTAAAACAATATTCATAGATTGATTGCTACATTGCTCTAATTTAGGCCACATACTGCAAGCACAGAACTGAAGGACTCTTCACACTTTACGAGAAAATGCAAAAGCATAAGGGAGTTCGTGTGACCAAGCGTCAAGCTGGATACGATTCACGTGAGCAATTCATAAAATTTTTCTCAATTTCACTCTTCTTTAGCAGCTGTTGATCACTCCAGCTCAGATAGCTCATCTGATAACGGACAATGCTGCTCTTGCGCTGTTGGAAAGAGTGGACCACCAGGACCTCCAGGATCTGACGGAAACGATGGACACGATGGAGCCGCCGGAACTCCAGGAAAGCACGCTGAGGACCTTCCAGCTCCAAAAGAGCCAGCTTTCTGCTTCGAATGCCCTGATGCTCCAGCTGGACCACCAGGACCACCAGGACGTAAAGGACCTTCGGGACCAGCTGGAACTCCAGGACAAGCAGGAAGCAACGGACAACCAGGACAACCAGGAGGACCAGGATCTCCAGGACAACCAGGAAACGATGGACAACCAGGAGCTGACGGAGAAGCTGGAACCCCAGGAGTTGTCAATGAGGTTCCAGGCCCAGATGGTCAACCAGGAGCTGATGGACCAGCTGGACCAGCAGGAGACGATGGAGAACCAGGATCCGATGGAAACCCAGGTTAGTACAATAATCACATATGAGAAGTAATATTGGTGATTCAGGAGCACCAGGAGAGCAAGGAGAAGCTGGAGAGCCAGGAACTGATGGAGAGCCAGGAGCTAGAGGAGCTGATGGAGAACAAGGACCAGTTGGACCAACTGGAGAAACCGGAGGATGCAGTCACTGCCCACCACCAAGAACCGCTCCAGGATATTAATTTGTATACAAATATGACCAGCTGTGATACTCAAAAACGTCTTTCAAACGCTCATATAGTCATGATTTCTGTTCAACAGAATTCAATAAATTATCCAAACAACCATTTAATATTTCAATATATGAAATACAACTAAAGTATGTAAAAACAATAAAATCAAATTATACATTCTCTAATGACTGTGAGAATATTCTGGAAAAAAATATTATTTTCCCAAAAGAACACAATGAACATGGAATGTTTCAGCATATTCGTTTATAGAACGACGACCAACAATGTCCGATGACGAATTCAATCCACATAAGAAGATGTCTTTACCGGAGCGATTTCGATCCAATACGTTCTCCTTATTCGGTACGTTGTACTTCATTTTCGCAAAAATCGTTAACACATCATTGTATACCAAAGTATACAACTAAAAATCCGCGTGAAAAAAAAAGCGTTCGTACGTGGAATTCCACGTCATCTCTCATTTCTAAGTAAACAGCAGGTGGAACGACGGTTGCGTCAATCATTAACGTTAACATATAGTAAACTATAAGTAAGTGCATAAAGTTATTTTTCAAATCTTATACGCTCGCGCTCTTTCGAACTCTATAGTTTATTGTTGAAATATTAAAACATATGTAAAAAATGTATTTGTCATCATCATTTCTTTTTTGAACAAATCGATTCGAGAGAATTGGGATGAGATAACGCTTTCAACTTACACGTGTGATTTGATAATAGTTGTAGTAGTTATTATAGTTATATATACTGTTAAGGAATGGCTGACTTGCTACCTATCGAAGTTCCATCAAACTATCTTCGATCCAGAAATAGAGATCATACCGGATCTCTATATCCAATTAGTGATGATTTGAGGTTTTTTTTATTTCTATATGGTCAGATGTTAATCTTGCTTTAAAGATTTGATTATGGAACAGCGGGATTTCGAATGGTTGCCAATCTACTTCCTTTCGCTGTCTTCCGTATCGGTTATGTGGCTGGATTAAGATCTAGGTTTGTGGGAATAGCTTGTCTCTTCATTAGCAAATGTTACAGAGTTCTAAATAAATGCATTGGAATAATGATAACAGCTTCACATAATCCGGAGATAGATAATGGAGTTAAGATCGTTGATCCCATGGGAGAAATGTTATCATCAGATTGGGAGGTTAGCAATTATTATCACTAGCGTTGTTGAAATTAGATCTTGTACTTATCCGCTTCTGCTTCGGCTTCTTCTTGATAAGCTTTATCTCCACTAAGAAAAGCAACTCCTAAGTTGAATGCAGTATCAGCAGCCTGAAAACAAAATATGAAGCCTATGTGTTATAACAATAACACCAACTAGACGTGTTTTCTCTTTCTTTTCCTCATCTATCTCAGAGGCAATTGCAAGACCTCTGATATGATGCAAGTAGATGATCTGCTTTGCAAATTGTGGAGAAATCGCAACCACTTCTTGGAAAAACTTAAATGAATATAGTTTTGAGAGGTTGAAGTCGCTTTCATCTCACTCCGTTTACGTCTTTTGTACTTTGGAAATCCTTGGCGACTACCGCAACTTTCTCTCGTTCTTCAGCATCCAACATATTGTAAGCGTTGAAAGCAATCATAGGCACATATTCCAAAATAGATTTTTTTAGTATAAAATTGTATTGCGAGGACTTACTCCTTAATTGAAGTGGTATTTTCTCGTACAAACTTTTTTGTATTTTTGTATTCGAAGCTAAATATAGAATAAGAGATCTTAGAAATAAGCTGGCACTTACCCATGACCTTAAAAGCCATTATAACGAAAATAATATGTAGAGCCCTCATTCTTTAGGTCTGTTCATAAATCCAAAAGAATGCTTTTATCTCTTTGAAACATGTCGTGGCTGCCAACAAACAACCAGACGGTGTTCATAATGACACGTCGAACCTTGTTTGCCAACTTTGATCACTAAAAGTGATTTTTAAACTGTTAGTTAATACGATAAATTCCAGAAAATTGCCACCGAGCTTGTGAATGCCAAAGATGACCAACTACCAACAACTATCAGAGCTCTTGAAGTTCAAGTAAATACACAAAAGTTTTTGAAAAGTACTGTGACAATCTTAGATGGCACCATTACGCTCAGCAAGTAATGCTTCCGTTGTGTGTGCAATGGATACTCGAATCAGCAGTCCACATCTAGTTGAAGCTGCTCGGGCAGGAGCCGAGTTATTCAATGTTCATTTCAGAAACCATGGTAAGATAAGCAAGTTCTACTTTCATTGCTAATGAATCTGTTTATTAGGTCTTCTTACGACACCTCAGCTCCATTACATTGTGAGATGTCGCAACGATCCCGAATTCGGAGAAGCTTCCGAAGTTGGTTATTACAAGTGCCTCTCGACAGCTTTCAATGAATTGCTATCTTTGACCCCGGTAATTTATCTCGCAGGAAATGTGACTTAGTTTGAAAATCGAATTTAGGGAGAAAAAAGTAAATTACGCGTTGATTGTGCTAATGGGATTGGAGCTCCTAAATTCAAAGAGCTCATGACTTATCTGAACGAGAGTTTAGATATTGAATATGCCAACACGAAAGGCGAATTGAATCATAATGTTAATTTAGAACAGTTTTATATCTTTCTGATTTGGAAAATGTTTTTAGTGTGGTGCTGACTTTGTAAAAATCTCTCAGACACTTCCAGTTGGCTTTGAGGAGTGCCTCGTAAACGAGAAATGTGCTTCCTTTGATGGAGATGCTGATCGTCTTGTTTATTTCAAGTAATATTTGATATTCTACATGATATATGATGAGGCTGTTTAAGGAGAAAAAGTAATGATGAAAACAACGTGAGCTTACTAGATGGAGACAAGATCGCAGTTCTGTTAACCAAATATATCAAAGAAGTCGTTGAATGATAATAGATGAATAACATATGTTAAGTGTTTCAGCAATTGGATGTTGCAGGATTAAATGATGATCTGTCACTTGGAATCATTCAAACAGCTTATGCAAATGGAGCTTCTTCCCAATATATCAAGGATGCTCTGGTAAAAAATGAGAATAAGCATAAAATATTAATTATTTTTTCTTATTTTAAGGGTATTAACGCTGTATTTGTTCCGACAGGTGTGAAGCATTTACATCATGCTGCTATCAAATTTGATATTGGAATCTATTTTGAAGCCAATGGTCATGGAACTGTTGTTTTCAGCAGTAAATTTGATAATCTCGTGCGGAAGTACGTTTCTTCATTAAAAAGTCAAAGACGATGTTTCTTAATAATTGTTCTTTAAAGAAGCGAGAAAAGCAATGATGGAGTTCGCCGTTTAGCTCTCATCTCAAGAGTTATCAATGAAGTTGTTGGTGATGCTATGGCTGATCTACTGGCTGTCGAAATCATTCTT
Organism: Auanema sp. JU1783; assembly: GCA_943334845.2. Classification (NCBI taxonomy): domain Eukaryota; kingdom Metazoa; phylum Nematoda; class Chromadorea; order Rhabditida; family Rhabditidae; genus Auanema; species Auanema sp. JU1783. The sequence continues at coordinate 113,755 of CALQYR020007450.1, read as the reverse complement.
CGTCATTACGGATGGACTGTAGAGAATTGGCAGGAACAGCTCTATAAAGATTTTCCTAACGTTCAGATCAAAGTACCCGTAAGTTAGAAAGTAGTTGGAAATATTTGTAATTTGGAAAATTTTGAAGGTTGTTGATCGCTCCATTTACAAAACAACTTGGGATGAAACCACCCTAATTGAACCACCTGGACTTCAAGAGAAAATAAATGAATTAATTGCAAAGTATCCAAAAGCTCGCTCATTCGTGAGACCATCCGGAACAGAATGCTTAGTTCGTGTCTATGCTGAAGCTGAAACATCAGAAGACACCACCGCGTTGGGAGCAGCCATCGCCGACCTTGTCCGAGCTTAATGATCGAACTTTTCACGTTTTCAACTTTTTTTTTGAATAAAATGTTTTTGAGAATGTTTGATGCAGAATACTGAAGAATGCTCCCGCACTTTAGACGATTAAAAGTCAGAATGGCATTTTACGTGAACATGGCGTGCTTTACAGAGGAAACAGCAAATATTATTTTGAGGAAATAGCTTGATGGGTTTCTTGATGAAGGTGTTCCTTCTTTATTTGTTTTCTATAGATCATCGGAAGATCATTTGTGTTTTCTTCCGTTCAGCATCTCAGTCTCTCCATCTTGCATCATTCCAATAACTATTCAAAAGAACGTTTCCTTCTTTGTTCGCGTGAAACGTTCCCATACGTTCTGATTTATCCTACGTCATGGCAATCTGAAATTTTGAATAAATAAGTAACATATCCCTGAGAAAAGCTGGAGAAATCTATTTTTGCTCCGCAAATTGAATAAAAACCGTTATTTATATGTTTTTGGATATAAAATACGTCAAAACATCTGTTGAACGGAAGGAAATAGTTTATCAGTTGTCGTGACACTCCAAGACATTCTCCTCACGTCCGCTTTGATACTTTAACTTCTTTATTTGAACCAATTTGTTAAGAAAAAGGCAATTTTTCTTCTTTTTTTCTTTCGTAGTCCGGGTAACGCTGCAACCCATGTGAATGCTTGTAAGGATTGGAGTGAAGAAAAGGATAAATAGTTGAGCAAATGTGAAAAAATAAAAAGGTAGTGAGACAGAATGTGAGAGTGTAAGAGAGAGAGAAAGTGAAATGAGAGCGTTTCAAAGAGTGAAAGAGGTAAAAGAGTCTAGAGTCTAGAGAGAGATACAAAGAGAAAAACTTATTTGAAACAAGAAAAATCCCTGAGTCTCAGTCAAAATTCTTGATTCAAACTCAAACAGGTATACCGCTTCTGATAATTCATAATCACACCATTGTTCCACGTTTTTTTTTATAATTTTTGAAGCTTTTTTTTTAATCAAAAATATTTGTCAAAACAAACATTCCGCCATATATAGCTGGGTTTCTAGCCAGATTCTGAGTTGCAAATTCGTTTCTTCAGCTCCAAATGGGCACAACAGCCAGTACCAGGTGTCATGTTAAAACAATTACAACGGAATTAAACAATCCTGATTGGTAAGGAAGAGAGCTTGAAAGTATTATTCAGTTGTTTTAGGATGGAATGTGATAGAAGACGAGCTCGTCATAGCATCCCCATTATTGGATCTATGTTCGCTAAGGTAAATTTTAATTGTCCCTCTTAATTTATTCATAAAATTATTGTTCAGGGTCCAGCAAGACCTCCTCCAGCCCAAATTCGGAAAGACAAAGTTAGCCTAATAAAAAGAGCCATTAAAGCAGAAGCTGAAGCAAAAGATTGTGAAGTTAAAATTAAAATCTTAGAAAGACAGGTGCATTCAATGGATCGAAACAACCTACGAATATATTATAGTTGAGAACGATTGAACTACGAAACCATGATTTGTCAACAGAACTCGTGTGGGTAAAACAACAAAAGGAGGATAATCCTCTCAAGGTGAGCTTTGATCCATGATTGGGAAACCAAAAATATTCTTCCAGACACCATTCACATTAGAAAAGGAAGTTGAAAATGCATCTATGACAGTGACTTCAGAAGCTTTAATTAATAAATTGGTTCGTATACTCAGAACACTATTGAAGAGATGATTGTTAATTCAGAAGACGGAGAATGAGGAATTACGCGAAAATTCTTTGAATCTCATGACATCAGAAGTCATGAAAGATATTAAAATAACAGATCTAGAGAGAGAAAAGGAAGAATATAGACAAAGAATTACTCATCTTGAAGGTAATTCTATTACATTTTCTTAATTTGTAGTTTTCTTCGTTCTTTCTAGAACTGTATCGAGATAAAATCGATGATCATAGTTTGGCCAGCGTAAGTCCATCGCCTATCCAAACATCCATGTTAACATTAAACTCCTCGGACGAATTAAACAAGAATGGTGAGGAGTCGGAAGCTCAAATGAGGAAGAGATCGCAGTCGACAACATTGAAGCCTGATAAATCCATGGGCATGAGGAGAGCGTCGTTACCCAAAGGATTTAAAGAGTCAGCCATTAGTATTAATGGATTCGTAACAGATGAAGAAGAAGATTTCGATTTAACAGATATCCTGAGTACATCTGTACGATCTACTACAAAGGTTTGTTGCTTTTCAGTGTTTTCTTTTTTGTAATGAAAGAAAAAAATTTTATTTTTAGTCAGTGCGATCACAATCCGGCAAGAGCCATGATTCGGGTTTCAGCTTATCTGATTCGACGACTTCTCAAGATCGTTCTATTGTAATAGCTTAGGGGAATATTAATTATTTTCTTGTTAATGAAATAATTTCGTTCTGAAACAAAAACATTAAAATGTTCAAAAGATTTTTCGTTTTTTCTTCAATTCACTTCAATCATTTCATTGATGCGCTTCAATCGTTTCGCTTCTTCCATTGTACCGTGTTTGGTGGTGGATCTCTTGAAAATATAAAAAACAGATGAATGCATATTGTATGTGATTGGCTTACAATCTCTGATTGAAGAGTTTGCTCCCAACATGGAGTTGGAGCAAATATGAGAAGATTTGTTTTTGTTGCCAATTCTTTTACCTCAAAAAATATAATTTTCTTTTTGCACACTGAGGCTAGCTTTGGATACCAGCTGAGTTTCGTTCATCAATGAGTTATTAAGCTTCTCAATTACCAACTCCATTACTCGAGCAGTAGAAATATCCTGAAGCTTTTCTCATTTCAAGACCGTGGGTATAGCATACCATTCTCATTCTGTTTCTCAAGATGTCTAAACGCTCTGTCTGTGATGTAGAGTTATCATACAGTTTATTCAACGTCTGCAATTACTTCTCATTTGTCGAACACAATGATCACTTACTTGCATAACAGCTTTACTACAGCTTCTATCAAACGACATCGAAATACTAATGAAGGAGAGCAAATACAAGAATCTTACCAACATGTCTTCGAGAACGTTGTGGAAAAATAAAAATATTGTTCGACCTTCACTTAGTTTTCAGTTGTTCTACCAGTTTAACAAGTTCTTTGAAAGCTATCACAACCTCTCCATATTTCAGTTTTCATTGGCATTCACTCAATAACGGATGTTACAGTGAGGTATCGTAGTAGCAATCGCTGCTCATGAAAGACGAAGAATTGTAGTTCAGCTCAGCGGGCCAGAAGTCATTGAGGCATCGTTGGTTGATTTGTTTGACAAAAAAGAGAAAGAAGAAGACAAACTTAAGAATTCAGAATGTCTGAATATGATATGAAAGACTTCATCCTCTTCCTTCCTTCTCTCTTCCTTCTTCAAAAGTTAACGATGAAACAGATGCGAATAGATGAAAAGAGGAATAGTCAGTTAGTCTATCATTAATAATTAAAGTCAATCGAAGCAATTATTCAAATGCTCTCTCTCTCTCTTTTCGTCTCTCCTTCTCTCCCTCTTACTCACTCTCTCTCTCTCTCTTTCTCTTTTTTTGTGAATTAAAACAATTATTTGTTGAGAAAACACAATGAAAGAAGTATTTTCATATATATATAAGTTCTAAATTAATTCATTCATTCATAAATATTTAAAGTTGACAATTGAATGAAAAAAAAAATATTCTTATTAATAATTGATTCAATTCATTCAGCATGTGAAATTGTCATTTTCGTTCAAAAAGTTATTTAAAAACCTTTAATTAAAAATATTTTTGTACTTTTCTTGTTCATTTCAATGAATTTAATGAAAATACATTGAATCAGCCTAGTTGTAAAGACTGTGTGTACGTGTGTTGTCAATGTATGTCGTAAACTCTGTTTGTTCATTGAAATTAGCATAACCGAATACGTGACTGCACATCACGTAAAGACACGTGAAGAACGAAAAACAATTAATTCATTAAGTAAGTGGATTGATGAACGGTTGATTGTCTTCATTTTCTTCACAAAATCAATCAAATTGACTAAATTCTGTGTGCTGAAGACAAAGAGAAACAGTAGATGGAGATGAACAAAAAAAAGTTTTCATTTTTCGTCTCTTCTCTTCAACATCTTCTTCTGTCCATCAACTGCTAATCATTGACTGTGCTTGCAGTGAGCCAAACAATTTTGCTCAGAAATTGTGCTTATTTCCATGTATACACATCTATGATATGGCTGTATGGCTGTGAGTGAGTGTGTGTGTGTGTGTGTGTGTGTATGCGTGTATGCGTGTATATGAGTGAGTAACGTGTAGAAAGAGTGAGAGAGAGATGATAATCAAATTGTCTGTTTGCAATTAATCATATTAATTATATCATATAATATATAGTTAGCTAATCTACCATGATACATAATTAACTATTATAGTTAACAAATGACAGTTTTGTTCAGAAACACATAATTTATATGCTTCACTTCATATAGTTATAATAACAGATTGGAAAGTTTAATTCATACATTCCAATCGAGTAAGCTGTTTTTATTTTATTTTTTCTTGTTTTTCTTTGAATTATTTACTTTATTATTAGTACAATCAGGTGAAATTCTGCTTTTTTTACAGACTGCTCTCACTGTTTTGTATTTCAAACGACTTTTCGTCGTCTACAATTTCCTAACAAATTGAAAGAAAAAAATATTCGTTTTCTTCTCTTCTGTATGTGAGATCTGCGGTGTGTGGATGTGTGTGTGTGTGTGTGTATATGAACGTGTATGTGTATGTGCATGTGTATGTGCATGTGAGTGTGTCTGTTTATGCACGTAGATGTATATGAGCATGTGTATGAGAGTGTGTTTGTGTGTAGATCTGAATTTCCTCTCAAAATTATGATCATTCATCAAGTTCAGAAGAAATATGCTTGTCAAATACAATCATTTTGTTATTTCTGTAGATTAAACCTTGAATGTGAGAATTATTAAAAAGAATTTTCTTTTCTTCTTTTCCTCTCCCCTCCTCATTACATTTCTTCATCTCTTACCTCTTTCTGCCTCTCTATCTCTTCTTCCATCCATCTCTCTCTCTTTCTCACTATTTCTTTTTCAAGCTTTTTTTTTTCTGTAGAAATGTTCATTTGAATGAGAAGCTTGTAATACATCATTCATACATGAGAACACAGACGACACTTTGTTCTCACAAAAACCGCATATTCCGCCTTCATATTCTCAAGAAATTTTCTTTTTGATCAAAAAAAGATAAAATAGAATTATCTATATAAATGGTATTGTTTTCACATATTGCACACTTTTTCCCACATTTCTTCCCCTTTCTCTCATCAAATTGTTCATTTTCCATGTTTTTTCATAGAACAAATTAATTTTTTTTGTATCTTTGCCATGTTTGGACTTGTTTGAAAAAACTTTTTTTTCTCTCTCTCTCTCTCTCTCTCTCTCTCTCTCTTTCTCTCTTTCTACGATTGACTAATATTGTGCTTCTCCTTAATATCATATGCGAATAATAAGAATAAGGAATAAGCTGGAGCTGTAACAAGACAGAGCGATGAGGTAATAGCTAATAGCAGCAAGAAGAAATCTTGATGAAGCTTACCCAGTTTTTCTTCATTTCCCTCTAAAGGTAAAATGAAATCTGAATGAATAATTAATATCGTCATGTAATACTTTTCAAATACATTTCCATCTGTATGTTAGTCTATCAATTTCATCTAAAAATACATTTAAGTATTCAATTTGTATTGTTCAACTTATTTCATTGTATTTTGTATTTCGATCCGAGAACTTCTTACAAAAGAAATACAAAAATGATTTTGTTCGCTATAAGCTTGTAGCAAAAATGCTTGAATTGTACTTAATTCAATTTAAAATATTGTTATTTTCATTCCTTCAACAATCGCACCAACCGTTCTATCACCAAGTTCAACATGAAAATGAAATTTGACAGTAAAATTACACGTAAACAGCATACACGTACACGTACGCGCTTACACACACACACATCTACACACATCCACGTGACGTCAAAAATATTTTTGCATATGCCGTCGTCAGAAAGTGCTATCCTGTGTGTGCAATTTCTTTTTTTTCTTTTATATTTTACATTAAAATTTATCTATTTTATTTTATAAAAATAAATAAAGAAAAGCTATTGTAATATCCCACGCCTACCACACACACACTCTCTTCTGCCATTTCTTCTTCTTTCTCAATTCACAATAATGATTATTATCATTACAATATATAGATATATATATATATAAATATATTTTTTAAATGAATTTTAATAAATGATATGAGTTTTTCATTCTAACCTCCCACACAATGCTTTCTCGTTCATTCATCTTCTTACAATTCTACTTTTGTTTCTTGAAAGGACTACATCTTCTCATTCTATTTTCAAGCTCTCAAATGAGAAAAAAATTGAGTTTTCACATATGTTTTTTTCTTTTTTCATTCTCTCTCTTGTACTTCCTCATGGTTGTAAAGCTAATTATTGTAAAAATGATTGGTCATCTGAATATCTTAGCAAAGACAATGTTCCTTCCTCCGCATTCCTGCTTAAAGGCTAACTCTTGAATGCCTTTTCAACCATCCTCCACCCCCCCCCCCTTCTCCCGTTCCTTCTTCCTTATTTCTTTTCTCCTTATCTGTCTTGCTCTCACAACCATTTTGTAGATTCTCACTCTTGATGACGTTTATTCAATAAATTTTTTATTTGAAAATTAACTTCATTCAATATTTTTATGGAAAAATTGATGTTAATCTAATATTTATAAGCTTTTATTGGAGAACTTCCTTAATTAACAATTGATGGTCTTCCCCTCCCTCTCCATCTCTCTTTGCTTCTTAAAAAACACATTTTATTACAAACACTTAGTGTTCACACTGCTCACACTGACGTGATTTTGCATATTTATCTTCAAATCAAACATCCTCCCATATGGCTCTATGGCATTACCGTAAACTACCAGCTATCCCGAATTGTTCTTCTGCAAAAGAAGTTCTTTTACATCTGGATGAACTTCATCTATTTCATCAACTTCATTATTCAATCGTCGTCATATGGTCGTCGATTCAATCATGTGCTTCGAGAAGGAAAGCTGATTATCTTTTTTTTTTCTTTTTTTTAGTTGATCGGAAACAATTCTTTCTCGTCCGCAACACTCTCCTATTTCCTCCATCTTTCTCTCTCTCTTTCTCTCTCTCTCTCTCCCTCTCTCTCTCTCTAATCTTTATTTTATTTTGGTGTTCTGCGTCCATTCCCAGAATTTCAGCTTTTCATTAAACTAATTTTGAATTTCCTTTTTTTATTACAAAGTTTCATCCTCTTTTAATCGTTCTTTTTCTTCTTAATCTTTGGACCATCCTTCTTTCTCTTCCATTATCCCTTTCCAGAGTCATCCCTTTTTCCTCATCAACCTTCCGCCACCCTTCATTCATTCTACTATGAGGGATTTCAATATCCCTCTCCAATTCTCTCTTTCTCTCTTCCGGTTTTCCATTATCAGACTCAACCTCTTTCGAAATAGATTAAACCTTTTTTCGTCAGTTCATCTCATCGCTCACATGGAAATTTGGCATGAATCATCCTTTTTTTTTTGAAAGAGTTTCATTTTTTTTCCAACTTCCTCGCTTACAATGTTTTCCTTTGTGAAATTCTCTTTTCTTCACAACAACAACGATTTCCCTCATCTTTTCCCTGCTCATATCACTTCGCTCACGAAAATGATCTGACTTCACTTAAAGAGAAAATGATTTCTATTCACACAATCTCCGAATAAAACAAATCCCACAAAAGGAATTTCTCTTTCTTCATTCAAATTCCACTTTATTCGGAATCAGAATTTTCTTCTTTTTTTTTCTTCTTAACAAAGAGATTTCCCTCCAACATCGTTCTGACTTCATTTGAGTTCTCGTTTGCTTCTTCTTTCTGCTACTTCCCCTCCTACTCTCAAACGAGAACCTCCCTCACTCATTATGAATCTCTCCTATGGGCCTCCTACCCATACAAGTAAGTCTCGGTGCTTCTTCTCTCCCCATTCAACTGTACGAATATCTTTCTTCTCCATTTTACTGATCATTTCCGTTCCCACACAAAATGATTTTCAAATAAATTGTCATAAGCTTCTTCATCTCCTCACTCATCTAATTACAAAAATAAAACCTGGATTATGGTTGTGTTTCCTATTAAACTCAACGTCAAAAATAACATTCTTTTACGACGAATTCGCCATTCTCTCTTCATTTTTTTATATAAAAAACTACAGATGATCAAGTTGTACGAAAGGTTTTTCATGCAACCTCCTCCAGACTGTTTTTATAAATTTTTATGAAACATTCATTTGATATTCCCTCTCATATTGCTTCCTTCCTTCTCTATCCTCCCCTCCTTTCATTCTAATTGTATCTTTGACCGTTTCAGAGTACGGAAAAAACAAGTTTTTTTACAAATTTCATTAATTTTCAATGACTATTTTTACAAATTTTACATAATAAATTACTTTAACTATATGTAAATATATATATACTATATACTGGCTATATTTGGAAATATTCAGATATATATATATGTACGCATACATATATTCACATGAACAACCGCTCTTTACGCATCATATATTCAAAAATGAAATGTTACGTGGCTTTCACGTAATATGCAAATTAGATGTTTATTCTTAAATACTTTATTAGAATAGATAACTAATAATTTCGTATATTATAATGAAATGAATATATTATTCAAATAAAATAAATTTTTAGTGAAAATTCACTTTAACAGCTTCCTCAGCTCTCTTGTATCTGCTAAATTTCAAAGTTTTGCCACATAAAATATGCTTCAAATGTGAAAATTCTCATTTTACGTTAGTTAATCGCCTAATTAAGCTGAGAGAAAGAGAGAATGAGAAGGAAAAAGAGAGAGGGAGAGCAAGAGAGAGAGAAAGAGAGAGAGAGAAAGATGAATATTTTGCATTTTAAACTGGAAGCTTCTTTCCATATACGATTACTCACAACGGCCATATGGTAATTTCGACCACAAAAAAGGAGTTTTTTTTCTTTTTTCTTTGACCCTTTGAAGGCCTTCAAACACTCTTCGCAACAACATTGAAAGGAAAGAACGAATTCTCACAAACTTCCTTTCATAATGTCTTTTGTCCCATAGTCCCAACATACTTTTCTCTTTTAAATATAAATATTCGACTTTTTTCCAAACTTACCTCATGTTTGCCTTCATCAATTTCCCTTCGCTTCCTCTCTTAGCTTTTCTCACGTTTTTTTCACTTTCGCGGAAATTATGAAACGAATTATTCTTTTAAAATATCTTTGTTGGAGTGTATTCACTTGGTTACCTTCCTGTGCCTCACTTTCGCTCATTCTCTCACACCATTTCTGTTCGGATCGTAACATCAGCTTCTGATTGTTTATGCCATTGACTGCTTACTGTTCAGGAAGTAATTTCGTTTGAAGAGGCATTCTTTTGAAGACATTTGGTTAACGACAATGGCCATGACTTCTTCCCACGTACTCAGTCCAAATATGTAAGTTCAACCACATTAATAATTATATCAACAAATCGTAATGTTTCTTATTATAACATGTGATTAGCATAAGTTACGCACAACAACAGTCTATATATGATAATGCATAAACTGTTTTAATGAACTTAAGAGGATAAATAAAACCTTTTTTTGCGCATCATCAACATGTTCACACACACACACACACACACGCAAACTTTCTCTTTTCCTCTCTCTGTTGTTTCTTTTAAATATTTATTATAATTCTATGCGGCATTACCATTTAGTCCGTTTAGGTAACTGCTTCATGTGCATAAGAAGGATTATATATTTCTTTTTGCAAATAACTTCATTTGAATATTCAAATTTTACTTTTCATCAAAGCACTTTTCATCTGGCTTCCATGTGTTATTCACTGTCTGTCTCTCTATCTCTATCGTTGTGATCTAATAGTTGTTCAAATCAAAAGGTAATTAGCTGTTGACTCAATACATTCTCAACATTCCTCATCACCCACCATCTCTCCTTCCATCAACCTTTATAAATAATATTTAATTCCATCTAATTTACAAGAATTTTTATTCGAATATGCAAATTTCCGTTTAATTTGTATGCTTCTTCATGTAATTCAAAATTTAAATTTCTAATTAACTTATAAAATGCCAATAGTTTATTGTTTTTTTTGTTTTCGTCATTTACGTGTCTCTCTGATTCCTGCTATCGTGTATGGCGTGAGACGAAAGTTTCTATCGCCAATGGCAGTGATGAGAAGAAGCATGATGATTCACTCTCTCACAACAACGTCATCAGTGTTGCTGATCTTTGGTTCTCCGTCATTAAAAACGTTTAATTATTTATATTTTATTGAGAATCTTCTTGAAACATTTAATCCGAAATTTGCATAACTTCAGAAATAAAAAAATGGAAGAGAAGGAAATAATAAAAAGAAATTGGAATGCAAATCAACCTATAAAAGTAGCCATTAAATGTATAATTAAGAAGATTATAAACTGTTCTTTAAAATAATTCTAATCTCTACTAGAATATCCAAAACAAACTTTTGTATAAAGAGAAAAGGAAAGGAGGTGGATGAAGAGAATGCAAGAGAGAGGGAGAGAGTGCGTATGAAAAGATGAATGTGAAAAACTTTTTTTATCATTTACACTCCTTTGTCGTGGGCATAAGTTCATGCAGACATTTATGTTCTTAGCCGATGATTCACAATCGACTCAATGATCACGGATGCCCTTTTGATAGTTTTGGCGCATTTCTGCTAGTTTTTATGTTTTATATGTGTTTGTAACCTTTCTTACCGCCTTTTTTTCAAAGAAAACATGCAATGAGAGTAGTTATACATGTGATTCTCTCTCTCTTTCTCTCCCTCTCTTCACGCTTCCTTTTCATCTGCTTCATTTTGGTCTATTATTGAAAGCTTTTCATTGAATTTACAGTTCTTTCTATAATATGCATTGACACACACAAAAAACCTTCTGAATGCTTCTGTTGCAAACACTTTAAAAATTCAATCAGACTGTATTTATATTTAACCAGACTTTTTGATTATGACTCGTTTCCTATTTTTATTTGAAAAAAAAGAGATAAAAAGAGATAATAGAGAGTGTAGGAGGAAGGAAAGAGGGATAAAGCGAATATTATTGATGAATATAATAGAAATTGAATAAATTTAATAATCAAATAGATGATATTAAATCTGAATTGATCTTTTCCCTGTAAAGGTTGGAATAAATCAGACTGTACAGGCTTAGTATTCGTTCTTTGTACTCCTTTTTTCTTCATCATGTTGTTGAGGCGTTGAGGCTTCTTCTTTCTATTTCATAATGGCTTCATTGAAGCTCAAATTTTTTTGTTAAAAATATGAAAAACGCAATTTTTATATTATTATTAATAATGTTTAATTATATTTATTATGTATGGTCGCAAATTCATTGTCATTCGCTCTATATCTTCGGTCTTGAAGCTGCGTTGAAATTTGCTTTCCCCTCTCCCTCACGCTTCTTCTATAAATAATCTTATTACAGTATATTGAAATATAATTATTTGTTATTAAATTAGTCTTCAAATCTTTATCATATCATTTGACGTAGTTGACAACTTAACACACTTGATCTTCCATATGGAAATCCACGTGATGAGGATGCGTGAAACTTCACATGAACTCTCATTTCAATCAGATGTTCGATGTGAGAAACAGTCGCTTCTCAGTTCATCCGCTTTAACATAAAGCCTTCTAAAAAAAAATATTTTTGAAAAAAAGTTCATTTTTTTCGTCACTATCAGCTATTTTTTGTTCTTTCGTTTTGCTTTTTTTCTTTCTTCCGCTCTTTCTTCGTCTTCATACAAGAAAAGGGAAATAATTTCTTTTTTTTTGTCTTAAGAAACGGAAGACACAACTTATTGTTGCGAATTCCTCTGAAAATGATGAAAAGAACAATACACTTCTTTTCCATTTTCATGCATTCCCACATCCTAAGCCTGAAGATGATTAAGCCTAATTGAGAATGCACAAGCTCATATCATATTCCCACGTTGATTATGTGACCATCCACGAGTTATGTCCCTCATTTTAATTTTTCAAGTATCAAACATGAAGATGAGGACATGTAAGTAGAGTCTTTAGAAACCATCACATGTGTATAAGTGTGTCTGTATTGAGCAATATCGTTTATGTAAATGCATAACCACTGAACTTATGTGAATAGATGGATAGGATATGAGAGGAAGAGAGAGAGAGAAAGTGGAACTCCTTACAATGACATCAAGAGAGTGAGTATATGTTATCGTTATCACCATATCGTATAGTTTCTGTATATTTGATTACTATAGAGAGAGCGAGAGAGAGACAGTTAATCTTTTATATTTAAATATTAAATTTTCTAAAGCTTTTATAACATAATTATACTTACTTTAACAATAACATGAAATTACATTTATAATATTCAATTATTTTACTTGAATAATAATGAAAATATAATTTTCCTAAATGTTTTTCTCTTAATCAGTCCTCTATTTCTGCTGACAATTGAGTTCATTAAGCTTCTCCTTCTTGTATATTTTTTTTTCTTTCTAAAATAACTCAGTTAATTACGTGGGTAATAACATCGTCTATATCTTGATTGCTTCAAAATGGCCAGATCAACAATTTTTTTCTTTTTAACTCATCCAATTATTCCCGTCCAACTACAATTTCTACTTTTCAATTTTCAGCAAAAGATCATTTTGTGCCTCTTAAACGTTCATTTCGTTCTTTCCGTTTGTGTCTTAATTAATTAATTGTTCGCTTTCTCATTTACCCATTCCATAGATGCTTTATTGGGTGATGTATGGAAGGGGAAGAGGAGGGAGAGTAGAACTGTAGAAGTAGGTGGGATGAAGCCGACGTGAGGTAGATGATGATGTTCAGAACTTCTTATTTGAAGAACAGATTAAATTAATCTCCTCAAAGGATTTATAATATCCAAAAACAGCAAAAAAAGGAAGGAATGTTGAAATTTCATATGTATTTTACAATAAAAATTGCTGTTTACACGATCAAATATCATCACGTTGAGCTATGTAGATATCACTCTTTCATCAAAAAAGATTTTCTTTTCAATCGTTCGGATTATCCGAGATTTTTTTTTCTTTTAACTCCGATTGATATCATTGAATGTAAGATAGTTGAACGATAAACGGATTCCATTTGATCAAACGGATTGTGACTGATTTTCCTCATCAACACTGCTTCTGCAAGGTTTATGTGGCTTTCTTGGAAACCATTCGCTCTTATCTCTCTCACATCCTAACCCACTATCACGCGTTGTATTTTGGAATCTCACTATATCAATATTCCTTTTTTCTTTTTTTCTCACTCTCTCCTGTATTGTATCTGTATTTATTTTGTTTGAAACCACAGACGTCTTATCAATCTCTTGATGAAGCTACTGACTGATATAAAGCTATTTTAGCAATTATCTTTATCAGTATACATTTCCTTTTGTACTCTATATCGTTGAGATTCTTTCAATTTTTTTTGTCATCCATCCTTTTCTCATGTTTATTTACTCATTTTCATTCATAATAATAACAATTCTTATTCTTTCTTTCAAGGAAGCAAGTGGATCTAATGCGAATTTTCAACACAGTTCCTCCACCTATGGACGCGGAAAAAGATTCTTTGAAACGAAGTAACCAAGGTGCAATTACGGGAATATCTGAGGTATTTTGAAAAATATATTCTTTCATATTCTTATGTATATATATATACATATTATCATTCTATGCTATATGACGTTCTCTTAAAACACATCACACGAAAGATTATGAGAGAAAAAAATAAATTTGAATGCATAAACGAGAGATTAACTCAAGAAGCCGTCAGTGTTGATGAGTATTCTGCTGATCTAATCCTAATGTAGGCATCTTTCCTAATCCCTCATGTCTTATCTCTTTAGAGAACATTAAAAGACATCCTACATAGGAAATCCGTGTGAACTCCTGATAGATTATATTTGCATTCATTACACTTTATATTCACTCTCTTCCAAATTATTCACATAATTGTTGTTGTAACGGTACATCTGTACTATACTCTCGTCTCATTCAATACGTATTTCCCCAGAAACTGAACCACTTTTTGAGTTATGATCTAATGAAATGAGTTTCTGTAATTAAACCATTTGTTGCGAACAATGCTCCATAGCTAATTAGTACGCTCCACTTACAAAAAGATGTAAAAGGAGAGGGGAAGTACCTTTGCGATGTTTTTGCAGTTTCAATTTATTGACATATTAACTTACGAATACTCTTTTTTATGTTATCAATTATGAGCAGTCAAAAGATAAAACTTTAATTGAAGTATTAAAAATGAATCTACAAAATATATTTTCTTGTATTTCACATATCATCACACAATCTTATCTACTGAGAGCAATCTATATGAATCGCTGTTTGAAATGTAAAAAACGTTCATGTTTGATTACAGCTTGTCTTCTCTTCAATTCTCTATAAGTGATTTCAATCTTTTGCATATATATTTGCTCATCACTTTATTTTTTATCATTTCTAATCGTATTTCAATTTGATTAGATATCATTTTCATTACTTTATCAGCTATTTGATGTGATTTAATGTTTATGAAAGATAAATATATTTTTTATCATTTTCTATCTATAAACTTTATGTTCTCTATCATGTCAATCATATGTCATTTTTTATACTTCATCTATTGATTTCAGAACATATATGGCATTGTAGGGTCTGACGAAATTTTATTTTTCATTAATATTCATCTCAAAACATCAATTTGATAATAACGAATTTTATGACTTACAATGTTTGTTCTTATCTTCCCCCATCTGTATTACTCATGCTTTGTTATGAATTCTCAACAAAAAAACACCACTTATCGTTCTTATGCATTGATTCGTATATGGCTGCATAATACGTTAAGCCTTACAGTTACCAAATCTCTCGATTTCAAAGATAAAACTGACTTATACATTTATAATCTTCGACTATTTCTCTAATTATAATATCAACTTACAAATTGATGGCGTCAGTATTAGCGTAAACATCATTCATAAGAATCTCCACAATTTGCATAAATCTTCACGTGATTCGATCATTTCATGCTTCTGTGCGCGCACCGAACGGTTGCATTTCTTGTCCGATTTCTATTTCCTCCAAATTGTGTTAAACTTTTTTGTTGCTTTATCAATCTTCTCAAGTTTTCTACTTACGTACTCTCATAAATAACATTAAGGCCCTTGATAAGTAAAGTCAACAATGAGGCGTTGTGTTCTTTTGAATTTTAATTTCAAAACTTTCTTGTCAATCAGTGACAGTTCTCGTGGTCAGTCAGCAAGATATCATCCCAAAGATACAGTTCTCCGATAAGAATAAGCAACCGTTGACGATAGACTGATTATTTGAAAAATTCATGAAATTTAATAAATGAAAAATGCTATTCATTCAAAGACTTGACTTAAATCAGGCAGTAATGCAATATATTAAGAAATTCTTTATAATCAAATGAATTACACAATTTTAAATGAAATGAACCGTGATCATTTCACTGTTCACATTCTAACTATTTGTCTTTATAGGAGCCTTTGAAAAAGAAATCGTTACCCAACTACAATAATCCCATGCAGGGCATTACGCTTACTCCTCAGCAGCAACAACAGATTCTCCAGCAGCAAGCTTTACAAGGTATTTTTTCATCTATTATCTTTCTCTTTTGGATGTGTTTGCTAAGATCGTCTCAAATATGAAAATTTATTTTTCAGCAGCCGCTCTTAGTGGTAGACAAATACAGGCCACCCCTGGCCCCATGGGCTTTTCTCTCAATCATATCCCTCAAACGGCTCCAATTCATTTAACACCTAATCATCCTTTATATGCTCATTATGAAAAACAATTGTTACAACAACATCGTCAGCAGCAACAACAACAGCAGCAACAGTTTCAAGCCCAAGCTCAAGCCCAAGCTCAAGCTCAAGCTCAAGCTCAAGCTCAGCTTTTATCTCGTGCTCAATCTACAGTTGTTGCTCCTCAGGCAATTAAAGCTCACGCTGACACTCAAGCAAAGTTTTTGGCAGTTCAGAACTCAAATATTCCATTATCTGTGAACGAGGTGAGTCCTTATTTGTCTATATATCACGATTTCATGATACATTTATCAGCTAACCATGCGACAACTGGAAATGAACCAGATGGATTTGACACACCTGATTGGCTTGCAACAGCAGGTAGTTTCTGCAAGCTTCATCTAATTCAGTGAATAATTATTCAGCAACTCGCAAAAAATCCAAATATATCTCAAGCTGAACATCTCGCTCTTCTGGAACAGTTACGTCTACATCAGCACCAGCAACAAGTTCAAGCTGTCCGGCTTGGACAAGTACAGGCTGTACACGCAGCTCAAGCAGCACAAGCGGCGCAAGCAGCTCAGGCAGCGCAAGGACAGCAGCAACCCGGAAGCCGGCGAGGAAGTATTTCTGTTCCAGTTTCGGTTAGTATTTCATAGTAAACAAGAATTACATTATTTTACAGATACCTGCGACAGCTATTAATTCTCCCCTTATGAGAGGAAATATGAATGGTAACGTCATGCCGCCAGTTACCAGCTCGCTGTTGCTAAGTCAGCAACAGCAGCAATTTCTTCAGCAACAGCTGGCTCAGCAACGCCAAGTAGCTCAAGCTCAAGCTGCCCAAGTAGTTCAAGCAGCTCAAGCTGCTCAAGTAGTACAAGCAGCTCACGCTGCACATGCAGCTCAAGTTGCTCAAATTGCTCAAGCCACACAAGCAACACAATGTGGTCCGACTGTACAAGCAGCTCAAGCTGCTGCCAATGCGAATGCAGTCGCTCAGTTACAAGCATCTATAGCCTTTTCACAAGCACAACACGTTGGAGTTGTTAGTTCTTCCGCATCACCTCCTACTAAACCTTCCATCATATCCCCTTCTGTTCTTCAACTTCAAGGCCAGACCTCACCTCGAGCGCCTCAGGTTCATCTACAAAAGCCTCAAGGACAAACAGTTCAACAAGTTTCTGTACAAGGATCGCCATCGACAATGTCTCCAACTCAGAACTCCTTAACATGCCAACCTCAGCCTTCTTTGACGGTGTCCCAAGGTTTAAATGGTCCTCAAGTTATGTTATCTGGTCCTGTTCTTCAAGCTTTTCTGCATCAAGTACAGGAATATCATGCTCAAGTAGCAGCAGAGTTGAACTCAGGCTCCCAAGGATTAAGTAACTCAAAATGATTCATTCAATGAGGCTCTACTATTCCTGATAGCTCAACCTCTATAGAGGAAAATGTTTTTTTATTTCAAGAGATTTTACACCAGAAACATAGGAGGATATAAGATTCAAAGGAACATATCAAAACCACCTATGCTCGATGAGCTGGTGACGACAGTGATATTTGAGCAAAATCATCCTGTCTTACCCATTCTCAACGAAATTCGAAAAAAATAGAAAATTATTTCTTCCATTTTGGGAATTGAGTATGATCTCTTCTGTGATCTCGATCTTACGGTTGTTAATCCCAGTCTTTGCCAACTATCCTTCTTTTTTCTAGAACGTTTCCTAGCTCGAAGAATAATTTCTAGTTCGATAAGCAGATTTACGTTTTTTGTTTCGCTTATTGAATTGATTTGCTTTCAAATTATCTACGATTCATAATGTGAATTGTTAAATATTATTTCCGCAAGCTCTTGTTTATAATTTATTTATTCATCATGTATGTACGTTCCATTTTTTGTAAATTGAATAAAAATAATTCTTTTTCCTGTTTTCTTTTCATTCGACTTATTACTTCAAAGAGCTTTTTAGATATTCGATTTACCTTGTACCTAATTAATAATTGAGTTGATTCTCTCGAGTGCGCCAAGCTAATAGAGCTTTTGATTCGATTATCATGACAATTCGATTTGGTTTTTGAGTGATTTCTGTAATTTGTCATGATTATGTTAATATACATTCAAAGATATTCAAAGAGCAATTTGCTTCGATTTTTGAAGACTTCGTTCGAAATACGCAGACAATCATCATTTTCTCGTGTTTTTCCGTCAGTTTATGATATATTTATCAGAATATGGTCTCCACCCCATTCCAAAAACTATACATTGCATCTGTCTAGAACTATTTATAAATCATGTTTTTTTTAAATCTCTATTCAAATAAAAGATATACTTACTCAAGCACGTTTTCAGATGAAATAATGGACTTCACTAGACAATGTTTTCCAACAGTCTATTTATAACGAATAATCAGTTTCTAAACTACCACAACTCTCTAACCATATAAATATTAACTGCTGTCCTTCATACCGACTTGGAGCATTTCAACCGTACCCACGTGAGCATTTTCAACATTTGTCTACTACAGCTCACGCACTTCTTTGCTCTCCCTTGTGAATACTAATTTTTCAGATCAGTCCAGTTCTGCGTTACGTATATGTCGTTCAATTATGAATGGATTCCTCATTTAATATATATGATACTTTACGTTGTATCAACTCCTATCTATATTACAGTTATAAGGATTGTAGTGGAAAAGAGAACCACTTCCAAGTTTTTCCAAACTCCATTCTATTCTTTAATTCTCTCGCAGGTTCTTCGGCTTTCTTTTCATGACTGTTTAGTTTTCAAGGGAATATCTGATTTAATCGGAACCACAATTTATCTTATTTTTGCATCCTTGCGACTGTTTCCATTTGTTTCGGCATTTTTCTATGAATATCGGCAATGGTACTTCCCTCAAATCCATCAGAAGCACATTTTTCTTTTCTTAAACATACGGTGTACAGGATATGTGCTGATTGCTTGTCAACGTTGTGTGGCGATATGTTACTCAGCAAGTCCCCTTGACAAGGTACCTTGATTTACTTTAAACTTAACTATGCGAAATTCAAGTGGGTAATTCGTCTTCCACCACAAGTGTTGATGTTATCTCATGCGTTAATAGGTACCATCTTTAGTTTGCCAGTTTTATTAGGATATGGTGTTGAATACTCGTTGATAAATGGGATTGTTGAAATAGTTCAGCCTCCAGAAATGCTTCAGGCATGTAAATAGCTACTGCTACTTTCAAATTCTCTTTCAGCTGGCTCAGGTGGTTGCCATCATTACTTTATCTACATTTGAAGTAATATGCGCAGTATCATACATTAAAATAATATTCTACTTGAGACAGCAAAAACTTATTTTACGTAATCAGTATGTTTAACAGAAAAAAGCTTTAATTATTTCCTATATCAACAGAAATCGAAGATCGGAACAACAGCTAACAATACAAGCAGCCATCTTGACTCTAGGCTTGATCGCCTACTTCACTTATCATGTTATCGTGTTCATTGGCGGAAAAACATCCAATGTAAACTTTTCCGATTTCTGTTCTACTTTTGAAACTTCAGATGATCCTCATTCATTCTGCCCGCAGGGTATATCCTCCATTAGTAGCCTTTGGGGTGTATATAACTCCTTGGACACTGGTAGCTATGAACCAAGACATAAAAAAACCTCTCATGGGTGTTCTTCGATACGGGAGATTGCAGATAGAATGATTTCTTAGAATTCTTTCTTATAGTTTTAATGTTTAGCTTCAAGAATAAACCGCACCACAAAAAACAACATGAAATGGGAGGGGTCCTTAGATAAATGTAATCACATGCATCATACACAGAAACAAACATTAAACGAGTATAGAGTTCCTATTTTTTCAAAATAATTATGAGTATATAAAATTAAAATTTGATATCACTGGACCTGATGTAAAACTGGGGTGCAAGAACGGAGAATTCGAATAAACGTGAGACGCAAACTTATCTTACTGATTGGACAATATATATTCAACTTTAAAGAAGAGCCAATTACGCTTTAGTTAAGTGTTTCTAACAGATCTGCTATTTTTTCAACAGATCGCCACCCATTACTTTTCTTTGCCTGAAGAAAACAGAAAGTAAAACTGAATAGCAAAATTACGCACCGAGATCTTCATAAATTCCAAGAATCGATGCAATTGTTCAATTACTATAGAAAGTGATTTGTTTGGTAAATGTTCTTTGACCAAGTCCACGTACTCCTGGAATATATGTAAGTTAAAGAACTATTCACATCACAACCTCATTCTGCTGTAAAAGGCATCCGATGAGAAGAGCCAAATATGATGCGGCGACACTGTCTTCCATATGGGAGCTAGCCTTAATTACGTATTGGTTATATAAAGTTTTGAGGTAGTTCAGACCTTATTCATGGCATTTTGAACAGCATGAAGCATTTCAAATTCGTTCATATCATCGAACTTCCCTCTGTCAAGCTTTCCTGAATTTTCAGGTTCATCGTTTGTTTCTTCTTCCGAATCCTCTGTTCCCTCCTGAACAATAAAATAAAAAAAAGCCGTATTATTCAAGCTACCTCAAAGGCAAGATCTTGATCTAATTCTTCATCGACCACACGTGCTTTTGATTCATGGATGCAAAACAACTATAAGCATTGTTGTTACATGGCTGATAAAATTATAATTACTTTAGTCAGCGCATCTAGACCATTAGACTCGAGTGCTTCACCATCTTCCAGGTGAACTTTCACAGTAGAATCGATTACTTTACGCCGATTGGCATCACATCTTTCAACCAAATTAACGAGCAACGAACAGCACTATAAAGAAACGGTAGCGATAAGGAAAGATTAGAATTATACGAATCTTACCAGAACATTCACGTCGAACTTCTTATCTTCCTCTCCAAACTTCCGAGCCAAATAAGTCGTAGATGATAAGCACAAAGACAGGAATCCTGGCATTTGGCCAAGTTTAGTCGAACACAGTTCTTAATAATCGAACGTTAAAAAGAGAATAAAACGGAATGTGTAACCATTCTCATGTGACATGTTAATAAGGACCCTTGTCATTAGAGCTAAGGTAGCCATAAAGCGATTTGTCAATTTAGAATCGTTTGCTTTCGCTTCGATCGAGGAATGGATAACAGGAAGAAGTCTAGAATCAGATATCATTTTTAACTATCCCTGTATATAGAGCGGTTGCATCTCCAAAAGTGTAACTCACTTTCCACATGTCTGAATGAGTACACTTGCTCTGTGCGAAACCAGGAAAGCTTGATTTTTTTTGTGAAGAAAAGTAGACTGAACATTGAAAAGATTAAAATTGAGTTTTCAAAAATGATCAAACCGTTTCGAGGATGCGGAAACATCTTTCTAGTATTATTAGACAGGAGTCAATTTCTTGGTTCAAATTCTTGTCATGTATAAGCCGTAATACAACTTTCTCTACTAAAGTAGAAAAAAGAATTGGATGATAATACGATACACCCACCTTTAGCAACAACCCATGGTAAAGCACCCAAATTAAGCAGTTCCGTTTTAAATCCTTCAGTTGGTGAACGAGACAAAACAAAAACCAAAGCCTCCATCACCAGAAAAGATGGCTGAACGAGAATTATTTAATAAACTCAGTTCAAACGAAAAAATAACCGAAATATTTTCAAATGTTATATCAAATACAACTTTTTTTCCGAGAGACTCCATTTTCTTTAAATATTCTTCGAAGACTCCCCAAACCTGAGTGGATAACTTTTTGGTATAGATAATAGCGTTCGATAGGTTACCATTTTTTTGTATTTCTCTTGCTCTGAGTTGTCTTCGATTTTTTCAATCCGTAAAAGTTGGCAAACAAGGCGTAATGATTGAGAATCTACAGGGAATGGAATAAAATCTCTCGACATTAAGTATATGATAGTTGCAGCGCAAATAGCAAAGTTCTGAAGAAAGAAGGATTTGAGGCAACAGAGCTGATAAATCATACTTGATCAGATGGAGCTTCACCCATATTTTTAAAAATAGCTGCAACTTGACCTTCACTCCTAATGAACTGTCGAAATTCTGATGATACGCACTTTTTTGCCAATGAGAGCGCACTGAAATAAGTTCTCCATTGAGAAGAATCTATTGATGTACCTAAGGCATTTGATGTTCAAAGATGAGTCTGCTTTCATTGTACTCATGATATATTCCAAGTCTTGTTTAAAGTCATCATGTTCCCCTGATTCTAAACACTGATGAGCGTCTTTGACATTTCGAACTCGTGAAGATCCTTCTCGTGAATATACTGGAGCTCCCCTCTATAAACAACATGGATAACTCATTCAAGTTATAAGTTCTTACACTGAGTGGTTTGGATTGTTGTTGTTTACCAAATACAGTTACAGAACTGGAATTTGACCTATAAACTGACGTCTGACCAGAAGTACGAGCAGGAGGCTTCATCTCTTCTTCTTCATCATCTAACTCCGTCCATTTATGATTATAAACAGGTCTAGATGATTTTTGAGCAAAAAACTTTCCAGCATTTGTTGGAGCTAAATCAAAGATGGTTTCTTGAATGAAGTTTCACAACACCTTCGTCTTCTGTCTTGGCTTTTTTTGGCAAAGGTAAATCATCATCCTCATCAAAGTCGAATGGATTACTGCTTTTCTCATTTACAATAGAAGATATACTTTTGTGACTATAACAGAGTTGACTAGTTGAACATAGTAAAATATGACCTACCTATCTGAAGCTGTTGTGAACATTTTGCTACTGCATGGCTTTTCAAATAATGGCGAGTAATCTTGTTCTGTATCACTACAGTCCAGGTTCTAATTATATGAAATTCTTTGAACGTATAAAACTGTTTCAAACCGAATCAGGTTCAACAGCTCCGCCATCTGTGGAAGTGCTCTCGGGTAAACTGATAGGCGGAGAAAACACCTGAGGTGGGGATGTTCTTCTGATATTTGTGGTGTCCGAAACTTAATAACCGTTCATTTATCACACTCAGAAAAATTTGATACCTGATGGTAACAAAGAATCATCGGGTAACTGCGAATAAACGCGACTTGTGATTAGCGATCGCTCTGGCTTACGTTTAGATTCTCTATATGAACTTCTATAGTAACTTTACTCATAAAAAACTAACGGTCCAGAGAATGCTGCGTCGAACAAAGACGATGCCTTCGATGTACTCGAAAACTCCCCATATTTCCGAACTTTTCTTTGACCAGAACTAGTGGAGGACATTCCTTCAAATCAAGAAAATCAATGGACTAAACTGCTCGAATTAAAATGAAATTAGCTTTAGCAGAATACAAGCTTGTTCAAGTTTTGAGTTTCTAATTACTACGAAAAGTCAGTTCCATAATTTTGATTTGAATAATTTCAGCCATTATTCCCTTCTACTGGATGTATGCCAGACCCATTATACCGTATGATTTTTCCTAGCGAGACTTTTTCTTTCGCTTGGCAGTATGCCAAGTGGGCGGGGTTTATTTTCCCGCGCTTTTGGAGGGACGCTCTTATTCCCAAGCATTTGGATTTCTTGTGATATAATGGGTACTGTCTGTTATGTCTGCTCTCTAAATCTTGTTATATATTTGGTGGATAATTTCTTATTCTTTTTTTTTAAGGTTTGACTAACAAAATGGCTGGTGGAAAAGGAAAAGCCGGGAAGGATTCTGGAAAATCCAAATCTAAGGTTATTTCTCGTAGTGCTAGGGCTGGACTTCAATTCCCTGTAGGAAGAATTCATCGTTTTCTTAAACAAAGAACAACCTCTCATGGTCGTGTAGGAGCTACTGCTGCAGTCTACAGGTAATTTTTTGGAAAAGAATCTCATTTAATATTCGTTTTTTAAAGTGCTGCTATTCTTGAATATCTCACCGCCGAAGTGCTAGAGCTTGCTGGTAATGCCTCTAAAGATTTGAAGGTGAAAAGAATCACACCAAGACATCTTCACCTTGCCATTCGCGGAGATGAAGAATTGGATACTCTCATTAAGGCTACCATCGCTGGAGGAGGTAAGCTGTTGATTCGTTTTGAACAAATACTAAATAATATTGTCTTAAGGAGTTATTCCTCACATTCACCGTTATTTGATGAACAAGAAGGGACAACAACCAGGACAACCAGCACAAAAGGCTTAATTTACTATTTAATCGTTATTGTATATTCATTACTGCCTTTAATCATTCTTCAACTTTTAATATTCAATATTCACTAATTATCCATGTCTCTAAGTTTTACTTCTCACTCTTATGAGGATAAATAAATGATCTCGAGTATGACTTGTATTGTTTGGTTTATTATTCACTGTTCAGTGTTGACGATAGTGCGTGCCAGTATTGATTTTTTCGGCTGGCGTTGCATTAATGTAGAAATTCTCCACTGAAGAACGGTTGCGTTCCTGCTGTGCGATTGCCTCTTTGAGCTTACCTGTGCTCCATTAGACAATGTGTATTTTTTTATGATTTTTTATGTGTGTATTGGGATGATTCATCTAATACAACATTAATCTTTTTTCTCGAGTCAATGTTTCGTACGCGTTGAAACCGTGCTGCGTTGCTACGCTTTACCTGAAATTAATGATACACAATGTTTTGAAAAGCACTCTTATAATTTTGCTGTCCTTAGTATATTTATTTTTAAGTAGATGGCCCCAAGGGATGTACCGTCTACAACAAATGGTGACGTTACGGAAAGTAAGCCTATGAAGAATAAACCTAAAGGTTACCATCTACTTGCAAAATAATGAATTAATATTTTTCTCTCAGCGAGTAAGTTAAGACAACAGAAACTACCAGCTTGGCAGCCTATACTAACTGCTCCTACTGTAATACCTACTGTCGTTTTTATTGGGATTGTTTTCATTCCGATTGGAATAGCACTCTTCTTAGCTTCTGAATCAGGTTTTCATCATTAATCTGCCTATAGTAAAGAATTCATGTTATAGTTCACGAATATAAAATAGATTATACTGATTGTTCTCAAGAGACATGTACATTTACCTTAGATGTAAAAGAGGATATGAAGGTATGTCAGTTCTTCATTAGTTGATTAGTCAACAACGTTAACAGGGGGATGTTTATATTTACTACGCGCTAGAAAACTTCTATCAGAATCATAGAAGATATGTTAAAAGCCGAAATGATAAACAATATCTGGGTAATCTCGATGTAAGTCCAAACTTCAAGCTTGCATACTTTATCTTCTATCTTTAGCAAGTATCCGACTGTGAGCCGTATGACAAAGGAATGTTGAACGGAGTTCAGGTCCCAATCGCTCCTTGTGGAGCTATTGCTAATTCTATTTTTAACGGTACGTCTGTACTTTTTATGTTTACAACTTTTTTTAAAGATACTTTCGGTATAAAGAAATCAGCATTGATTGATGTCCCCACGACGACCGAAGGGGTAAGTCATTAAAGTGATTTCTCTTCAATTGTTGCTATGTTAGGTACTATGGGACATTGATTTCACTAAAAAGTTTAAAAATCCACCTGTTGGTCCTGGTGAAACTCTCTGTAGTGCCTTCAAGGTACACAATGACATGGAGAATCTTTTAGATAAATCTTTCTTACAGGGAACAGTACGACCTCCCAATTGGAGCAAAGACATTTGTGAACTAGGAGGTTTCTTGAATGTAGATTTTATTGTTTGGATGAGGACTGCTGCTCTCCCGAACTTCAGAAAGCTGTGGAGATTAGTTGATAGGTAAATTCAAAACCCAACTCCATACCAAAGATCTTGTGATAGAACAAAATCTGGATTCACGGATGGTTTATCAAAAGGACAGTATCAAGTTCAAATCAACAACAGTCAGTTTCTTTTTTTTAACTCTATGTATGTTGAATTGTTTGAAGATTATCCTGTTACCGCCTTTGGTGGACGTAAACAGTTTATAATTTCAACAACCAGTTGGGCAGGAGGAAAGAACAGTTTCTTGGGAATAGCATACTTGGTAGTTGGCTCCATAGCCATTGCTCTTGCCGTAATATTCTTCATAATCCACATGAAGTTCGGTCATTCGTAAGTTAATCTTTTTTTTCCTATAATTGATACTTGTTGCTTGTAGGGTTAATGAGCTGAGCAACGTTGGGCCTGTACAATAAATAAAAATGAACACTATTTTTGATGACTTCTGTGATTTTTGTCTTACTGGTCTCATGAACTTGTGAATTTTGAGTGCCTTCATGAGCATCTTATTTGAATAAACTCTTTTTCACAATTATGTTTAAGCAAAAAAATTTGATGTTTACTCATCGATTTCATATTTTTTCATGTTTTCTGATTTATTTGGCAGAAACCTTGGACCTCTGCCACTAGGTCTTCGAGCCGCATTTAATCGATATTAGCACGCGAACGCATTGCATTTGTTTCTGCCATGCTGACGGCCAGCGTTTTAAGTTCTTTTGTCTCCAACAATTGTTTTCTTTTTGTTTTCGGAAAATGTTTTTTGCTCATTTCGTTTTGTAAACTTCGACTTTTGTTTACGACACTCTCAATGTTTCTCAAATTTAACAAAGTTCAGATGTCTAAAGGAGGCCGAGGAGCTGATCTCGATTGCAAGGTTTATGTTGGTGGACTGCCTCATGATGCTACATCTCAAGAGGTATGATTTTAATGTGCTTTTTAATATAGTTTTTCCTTTTATTCAACCTTGGAATCTAATTCATATCATGAACTTTCTTACTTTTCGAAAAAATTTTATTGCGCTTTATCGATTTTTGCGCTGAGCGACTAGGATATGCGTCGTCGCTGCCAATTATGCATCAATAGCCATGACATGACAAATTAAGTATATGGTAATTCTAGATTGAAGATGCTTTTGCACGGTTTGGAAGAATAAGAAAGGTTTGGGTTGCTCGTCGACCCCCTGGATTCGCATTTGTTGAGTATGAAGATAATCGTGATGCTGAAGATGCTGTGAAAGCTATGGACGGAGCGTAGGACGGTTTTCCTCATTCGCTCAAGTTATTGTTCTTTCTAGTCGTGTATGTGGAATCCGTGCTCGTGTTGAGCTTTCTCATGGTCGCCGTCGCAACAGTGGTCGTGGTGGCTTTGGCGGAGGAGGAGGTGGACGTGGTGGATATGCTGGCGGAGGACGTGGTGGTCATCGTCGTGGAAGGTTTGCATTTTAAAATTCTTTTTTTTTTCTTCCGAGCACAACTCTATGGTGAAGAGAACATATTCAAGTCTCACGTACTCTTCAGACGATCTCAAAGTTTTGGCATGTTTTGTCCCGTTCGTTTCTTTTACGTTTGGAAAATTCAAATTTCAAACACATAGTTTTTTAGCTATTGTGAATTGGATCCCGATTCTCTCTCGCTCTTTCCCTTCTCTTCGCCTATAATGTAGTCAACTGTTCATCGTTTACGTGGTTGCTTCAAATACCTGCATCTTTCACCATCATTCATTGGAAGTATACCCAACATCACTTTCTGGAACTCTGACTTGTCATCTTCGTGATGTTCACCTTCTTCTCTTCTTTTGGTGTCCTCTGAGAACCTTATTCGACTTAAAACGCCTTAAGTCAGGTTTGTATCACATGAGGCACGTAGCTCTACCTCTTCAAAGCATGGCAAAAGGTATCTACGGTTACGAGAGAGTCTAATCGTATCTTAAAATACCTAAACGGACTACAGTCAACACACTCACATATTGATTTAGTATTCATTAACTAATATTCTCAGTAATGGTAATCTTTTAAGATCTCGCTCTCAATCACGGTCTCGAAGCAGATCACCACCTCGTCGCACAAGATCTCGTTCTCCAGACTACAGAAGTCGCAGCAGGTGAGAAATGTTTTTTTCAAGTTCTAAGCAAATAAACTATTCAGAAGTCGCAGCCGCAGCCGTTCTTAATTATATCGTGTGTACACTTATGGTTGCTTGGAAGCTTTTCATACCAAGACGTATGATTCGTATTATGCTAATTGAACTTACAATTCCCTTCGCATTTGCGTGTTACCTTTCCACTATTTGTACAATAAACTTTTTTATCTCCTATTTAATATTCGTCATTACCTCTATATTGAGAAATTGAAGATGTTAGAGAAGCATCATTCATTTTATGGCTTTCTCTTATCTTTTTTACCATTGGTTGGTCTCAGTACCAGCACTTGTACGTACAAGCTATGAAACTTCCAATCTTAGCCGGTATGTTATTTTTTTTGTGATGGTTTCGGAATTAGTTCCACTGGTTTCAACATACCGGTAACCCTGTTTGTTTAGCTTGCCTTGTGGCCATCGCTCTATGCCAAAGAGGTGGTACAGATGAATGTGATGATCCTCGTTTCAATTCGTGCAACGCCAGCTTGGGCAAATTCTGGAAGACAGAGTAAGACTTTTCGTGTTCTCCTGAGTATTGCTTGATTCCTTCCAGCACCTCTATGATTTGGAAAAATATCCAATACATGTCGGATACAATTCGCTCTTTAATGACCATGCCTTATCAAATCGATAACTATGTTAATATTTGCAAGTAGGTTCAATTACTCAGTCCTTAAAAGAATTTCATCGTCATAACTGTTGAAAAGGTAATTACGGTATCTGACACTGTACGTTTCAGCGGTTTCTCGCTTTTCTACTCTTGCTTGGGACAAGACAACATCAATAAGTGTTTAGGAACATTAGGATTTGTAGGCTCCCAGAAGTCACCTTATGTAAGTCCGTTTTTATGGTTTTATGTTATGATGAGAGATGAATGAGGTGTGGGGAGCTAGGGACGGCTATCTAATACAGGGGCTATTTTCTTTTGTTCAACCGCGACACGACCTCTCTTGCGCCATCATTGGCAGACGCAAGTACTTTTTCAATTGTGTAATGAAGACCATAGAGAAACATAACTTGACAAACTAGTGTAAACGAATGGGTTATGAGAGTTGTGTTACGCGGTTCTCATTAGATTGCTTGTTCATGCATAAGTACTAATGAGAAAAATACGAAAAATTAACTGTTAATCTCATAATTGAAGGATGCCTATGTATATGAAGGATTTTTGGCAGATTGGAGATTCAAATGTGGAGCTGGATTCTATAGTATACTCATTGTTTCTCATATAATCTTAACATGATCTCTTAAAGCCGTTTCTGCTAACCTTGGATTGGCTAACTGCACCCAAAACACCTATATTAACCGTGAAGTCGATATGCAGAAGTGCTTCACACCTTACGGTCAAAACGCGAACACTGATCCAGCCAATGCATGCACGTAATCATCTATAGTCCAATTCTTCAAAAGCAAACTGAAAAACTTTGAGATATGCCCAGACTTTGATGGATTGTGTAGCTGATGTGTATGGAAATGGTCCTTGCCGTTCAGTTGATCGAGTAGGTTATTTTTAGTGTTTTGAAAGAAACCATAGCCAAGCTTGGTTTTTGATTTGACCAGCTGTTGCATGGCATTTTGCCAGCTCACCCTAGAAACAGCAAAATTACTCTTTGTAGGGTACGGCCAGATGGTATGGATGTCAGTCCCTTCGTGAATATACTAACGCTCAATTCTCACATTGCCAGCATGTCACCTCATGTAAAGGTAAGCAGATAACGTCAGCGTAAAACTTCGATTCCAATTCGAAAATGCGTGAATCAGTTTTATTTAGTCAAGCTATTTTTTATTTTTTATATATAACATAAGAATAATGAGGCAGGTAAAGTAATAACTAGGTCATCCTTCATAAAAGAAGCCTGCTGTGTTCACAAAAATTTAGGTCAGCACACAGCTTGCCTAAAATTCTAAAGGGACCTAATGTAAATCCCAAAGAAATCGTAAATTAGTTTGATATACCCAATGACTCAACCAACTTTAAAAGCCTGATAACGGAGGCTCTGACTAAATTTCAACTTTTTCATTTGAAACAGTAACTGTGTAACCCATTTTCCAGACATTGCTATAACTGAGATGCTCACTGAAGAATACCTCCAAAGTGGAGATGGATTGTGGGTGGAAAACAACCAATGATCTGTTTTTCAATAAAATTGTTCATGATTTGTATTAGATGAGATTCTACATATTCAATCTCAGTATAATAAAAACTTTTTATTAAAACACTTTTTCACTAGTACACAATTAGAAGTGTAATTTGAACCATTGACCTTGGAGCATGCGTGCTTCACCGGCAGCCTTAAATTGTCAATTAATGTAGTGAAGATACTTTTCTGCAGCTTACGTTGTAGGTCATATCTGGAACTCTGGCCCAATGCTCTCCATTTTCGAATTTGTAATGTTTCTCCATGTGAGCTACCAAGAAACTGTATTGGAAGGCTGCTGAAAACCAAAGAATCATTTTGAAAAATTCAAATACTACTAACGGTCGCAATCGACTCCACAATTTGGAAACTCGGTTTTGCCAAAAACGTTATTGAATTCGCAAGCCCACCAGAGATATGAGTTATCTGTTGGTCGGCATGGAGCCGTTTTGAATGGAACTGACCAGCAGTTGATCAATTGTTGAATGTAACTAAGAAGAAAACCGTTATGGATAGGGAACATTAAATATTTTTCACTTGCAAGCTCCTGGGCTATCCAATGTGACCGCTGTGTTATAAGAGGCTGTGCACTGTTGGAAATAGTCTTGGTTAAAATGAAGTAATCTCTGGAAACACGCGAGACCCTCATGAACCAAAGCTTAAATAAATGCATTGATGAGCGCAAGAACTGACCACTTACTATTGACTCCTGGACCACAGTTGAAGCCGTTGCTGCGTAGAGTTCCTTGTGACAGGTAGGCCTGAACGAAAAACAGTACTTTATGTAAGTGAAACTGTGGCGTACATTCTGTATATCTGTTTGAGTAAGTAAGAATGACAAGCCGAGACAATCTGGATTGTTCATCATGCAAAGGTTGAAACTTTCCAAGCCGCTAAATAACACAGAATGATTTTTTAAAAAAATGGCACTGGTTTACTTGCAACCGTTGAGTATATCATCAGTGGATCCTGGGTTAAGCCCGATCTTTGTCAAGTAATAGTTATAGAGAATGGTATAGTTCTGAATGTCGTTTACAAGTTAGCTAGTTGATCAAAAGATTCACTTTGAAAAGATTTGGTGCACTTGACTCCGGTAAGCCAATGAAGGCAGCTAATTTGTTGCTACAGTGCAAAAGTCTTTGCTGGTCACATTCAGCATTTCCATTAGCTATAACTGAAACAAAAAATATGCATGTTTACTCTATTTATTTCCGATCAACTCACAAAATACAAGGACAATAACTGCAGTACGTAGAAACATATCGTCTTAAGGGCGCGGCTACACTTGTATGCTTATCTCAGTCTGTTAATGATTGGAGAACAGTTGTAAAATGAAAATCTAATAAGAGTTATTCACAAGAGGCTCAATAGACTTTTATTCATATTTGATGTACTAAGCGATAAACAGTGAACATTCAGTGATGCGATAAATGAACCTCCCATCTATTCCAAACTAAGGAAGATGCTTTGGGATTTGAATTGAATGCAACCGTTCTGTTACAACTTCATCATTTCTCTAGTGATCAAAAAGTTGCTTCTAATATTTTGATTTGAAAATTAGTTTTAAACCATCTACTAGCTTTATCTTCATGCTTCGGTCTTATACTTTCGTAAAAGTCAATTTTTCCACTGGAACGTTTGTCATCATGAATATAGAATCTGCAATTAGAGGTAGATCTTTTCCACTTATCTGTAAATAAAACATGACGAAGTTCAATGAATCACTCATTACCTTATATTTATGAACCATATTGATTAGGAAGATATAGAGTTCCATTCGTGCAAGGCCTTCACCAAGACATTGTCGTTTACCAAGTGAGAAAGGAATCAGTTCTTCAGACTACAACAACTTATACAGAAAAT